>CAAKHG010014720.1:0-18149 GCA_901007715.1 Dactylopterus volitans
TATGCAACAGGTTCATCAGGAATACTCCGTGCTGGTAGACCAAGCACTCTCTTTGGTTGAGGGTCGATGAATCCAGAGGGATCAGCTCTCCTTCACATTCCCACTGACAATCAAGGATGTCGACAAAACTATTCATGCCTTTCTCTGAAGAAAAAACAGGTAGAAAAGACAGGGACCGGCCGCCAGCTATAAACCTGTAACATCTCCACGTTTGACACATACAAATGCATCTCTGTGATTGATCTGTCCAAAAAAAATCACATAGCTGACATGATTTTATTAAGTGAGAGGCTCCGTATGATAACCAACAAAATGTTTCTTGATGGTTACAGCTGCCACACCATTTGATGGTGCCCCAGAACAACAGCTTCATTCAATTGAACTTGAGCCCCTGAAGCGAAACTGGCAAGCACATGTTCAAACACTTGAGGATCAGAGAACATACGCCATCTGGGCTTCATCAAGGCACAAGAGAAAAGAAAAATTGGGTTAGCTGAGAGGGGCTTTTTTTTTTTTATATATAATCCTTTACAGTGCAAAGGGAGCATGAAAGGGAGTGTATAACAAAAATGTTTCCCGCCCTCTTCACAAAATTGTTGTAGTGTGACCATTCTTTTGTATCCAAAAGTTTCCAGCCATTTTGACCTGATGATAAAACATTTCTTATGTGTGTTGAATGCTGGTCAGTCTACGAATTCCAGCGGATTCTGTTGTTGATGTGTCTGGGGGAATGTATATATGTGAGTCTGTGAGTAGTTAGTGCCTGTCGGCCCATTAGCGAGGCAACATCAACTGTTTCCAACCTACCAGCTCTGAGCTCTGTTCCAACCAGCCCTGCCCTGCAGGCCCAACATTTCAGCTGTAGCTCCACCCTTTTTAGCAGCTGGAACAGAGGAGAAACCTCCAGCAGCTTGGTCCACTCCTCCTCTGGTGAATAAAATCAACATGGGTGGATAAATTCAGCCAAGTCCTATGTTCTAATTATTGTATTATTTCACATTGTGATGTTACCTGACATTGTGGGGACAGAGACATGTGTCGGTGGAGCAGACTCTTTCAGAGGTTGGCTCTCTATACAGAAACAAACCTTATCATTAAAGGTAATTTACTTTAAGAATCCACACAGGATGGTACCTTATACTCAAAAATAACAGGCAGCATATCATTCAAAAAGCCAACGTGTCCACTCGTGCTGTTAGAGAGGCTTAATTTACAATTAAAGAAAAAATGAGAGGGCTGGTTGGACTGATGAAATGAATATGCAAAAAAAAAAAAAAAAAAAAAAAAATCGACATACACAGTGGTTTCTCAGTGTGCCACTCACACTGCACCATTGATTTGCATTTTTGCACATATCTAATATAGTTGCAATATCTCTGGATTTTTGCACATCATTTATTGACGTTCCCATATGTGTTGTGTTTAATGTTTGTGGTCCAATTTTCAATCCTTTTTATGAGGTTATTTTTTTTCGGCTGCACCAAAAAATGCTTTCCTCGAGTCCTTTCTCTAAAACTGTTGTTGTTATTGTAAATGGTGTTTTGTCTCGTTTAAGTGGTACTTGTATATACCTTGATGTGGATAGCTTTAATATGCTCTATATATACTCACATCATGTGATTATTTGACCCGTGACCTATCACATGACGACTTCTTACACCTTTTAGATGACACACCTTCAAGCCATCCACACAGTGTACCCTGTTAAAGGCTATTTGACACAGTCGAAGCACGTTGGTCTATTCTATGCTTTTAATTCAGAGTGCCTTGCTGCTTCCTTTTTGGACAGCTCCTTCACCCTAACCCTAACCTACTTCCCTTTTTACAGAAAGCTAATTGTCTTTTCTTTTCTTTTTTTTGTCAGGCTTAATTTACATTTCCCTTTATGTTCCAACATTTGCCCCTGACATTGCGGATACAAGCGGTTGAAATGAGTTTAAAATGGCAGCACTGGGCTGCTGCTTCTTCACACTACAGTGACTCACACCCTTCTCGAGGCACAAAGTGTTTACTATTACTTAAGGAGAGGAGGAACAGCATTCGCTTGTTTTCCATCTTACAAATTGTCCATTTAAAGGAATAGATTGGCATTTTTGGACACAATAAGTCCATTCAGCCTAATAAGCAGTCAGCAAAGACTCAAGGACATCACTGTTCTTGGTCAAGAAATAGTCTATGACGTAAACCAAAGTAAAACCGCAACTTTGTTTTTACACTTTTTTGAACAAAACAATCCATAGATAACATTTTAATGAATACGTTTAGGACGTGGTTTTAGAGAGATTTTGTTACATTTGGAGATTTATGTTTCCAACCTTTATGCTGAACACGTACGCTAACTAATTGTTAGCTGTGGCTTTATGCATGGTGCAAAAATAGAGCGGTATCAGTTTCAGAGCGAGAAAAAGAATCACAAGATTTCCCAAAATGTGAAAGTAAATAGAGACTGCTGCTTTTACATTTTTCTCATTGTGTATGCAGGTGTGTGCTTATCTGCTTATGATGAACACACAGAGCTCAGTTCGGTACAGGGTGAAAATGATCAGCACTGTATTATTTCTTCCCTCGTCTCACCCTGTGAGTGAATGCCAGAAGATGCGGTTTGTCTTTGTGAGTTGCGCGTCGGGGCTGAACGGGCCTGCAGACCGGAGACATCGTGGGACTGAGCTTTGACAGGCTCCCTCAAGGATTGCATGGACATTCCTTTAAAAACAAACTGTCAAAAACCTTTTGCACAATTAAAGCCAGAGATCAAATCAATTCAGTTTCAAGTGTCTCCTCAAGCTGCTGTGAGCTTCAGTTGTAAAGTTAGTTCTCTATAGACATTACTTTGAGGCAATGCTCTGTCTGGCCCCCTTTGGATAAGATATGGGCCTATTCTGTCTCTTGTTTCTGTCCCTGCCATATATTTTACACGCAGAGATGATGTCTTGTCTCTTACCACCTTCTTTCTCCATAAATATTAGAAAAACAGCGAGAAAACACCCGAAAGCTAAAACTTCGAATCGAATTTAATGATGTATTTTGACAATAAACACGCTTACATACTTTTATAGATTGGATGTCTTAGACACTCACACAGACATTTTATCACAGAACCTTGAGTGGCTGGTAATCAACAAACCTTTCACCACTGGCATAGAGGCAGTCCAGACTCTCGAGGACATGTCCATACCATACATCTGCTTTGTAGACGAGCCTGAAAAATACATCCACCAGCAATGGATGATGATTAATTTGTGCAGTCAAATCTTGGTGCTTATTCATGTGCAAAGCAGTTCCAATGTTGTCAAAGCTGATCATACTGTATGACATGTTCCTTTATGACCATAAGCTCTGGAGTTAAAATTTAGTTAATCCCATTTATAATAACTGCTACTCACCAAAGCAATGAAGGTTCTTCAGTTGGTGCCCAGCTCTTTTAGAAAATTGCTCAAACCATGAAAAAATGTATTTGTATTTAATCTATTGACCAGTTTCTAGAGACTTAGGACTTTAAAATGAACCAGCAGGCTGGGGCCAACATGTCAAGGCTTAACGAGAGAACTTGAATACATCGTTGGGTTTTATGGGGTTTGCTGTCAATAAGATACATATAGACTATTCATTCACAATACCAGGATGAGGTGATCCACATTCATTGAAAATTTCAGTTGCGCGTGAAATTTTCAATGAATGTGAACAGGACAGAAATTTCAGAGATGTCAAAGCATTTCAGATCCAATGAGTCAGAGAGAAGCCGCAAAAAAAACACACTGTATGGCTCAGCACGAGTATCATGTAGTAAATGCTGTGCCCCGATTTAGTGTGGATTCAGTACCAGAAAGGTGCTGACGGCAGGTGTTAGGGCTGAAGCTGGCAAACTGTTTATCTTCCAAGAGCTGGTTAAGTCTCTCCAAAAGCGGCAAAGCCTTCTGTTGGACCAATCCCATAATCGTCACAGCCGCTTTGTGCTGACTGCGCTGGGCCAAACCATATTCCTTGTACCAAAAGCTCCCACGCAGAACTGCCTAGACAAACAAACAGAGAGGGGTAGTTCAGAATGACAACCATTTCCTCTTACTATTCTTTGCATGCCAAGGGGCATTCAAAAGGAAAAGCACAAAGTTAAACATATTTTTGTACTTCTGTGCGTATTCTGACCTGTGCAGTATCTGCGCGGAGCTGAGAAAGATGTCTGACAAACTGCAACGTATTAAGAGCAGCCTCCACCTCCATCTGTGTGGCTTGACACTGCTCCCATCGCTCTCTCAGCCTCAGTTCTCTGTCCTGGAGCGCAAATAAACGCAAGATGTTCACAATAAGCAGCATGAACAATTCTCTGCTGCCTTCTTTTGATGTCCAACGCCACACACTGCAACTAAGAAGTTAGCTTGTTTTTCACTGTGAACTGCAGATGTTTGGTGTCAGTGGCTAAACAGTTGCAGTCACTAATTCAGCTACAGTGTCAATCAAAGCAACCATTTTGACCATTACATGAGTGGCTGTAGCCCAGTGTCCTCTTTCAGTTGAACAATTTTCCTGGTCTTGTTGCAGCTTCTCCATATGCACCTCCAGCTTATCAAGGCCCGACAACAGCTCCGAGTGCCAAACACACTGCTGATCCCACTCTTCACCATCACCTACAGCAGACACACACAAAGACAAAAATGCAATAAATACATGCTATCAAAAATTTACACATTCAATATTTGGAGAATGAGATTCCCTCTGCTGGTTACAGGAAGCAGAAAATAACAAAAAATATTGCATACACTTGTGAAAACTTTGACACAGAAAACAACTTCTGTAGGTCATAAAACCCCGCTGACCGCCAGGCAATGTCTATAAATAATTTGCATCACATGACCATCGGTAGACAGCACTTGTAATGACACACTATGTCCAGTTTGAGGACCATGTTATCTTACAGATGGGCATCTTCTCCCTCACTTATAGGTCACAGTGCTCCTAAATATACATTGAAGGCCTAAGAGGAGCTTTATCATGTATAACAGTATAACAGAGCTCATTACCCAGGCATCAGTGGGAAAGCTACCTTTATGGGCCCATAACTGACAGGTGCTCCAAAAACTTATTTCAGCATTACATTAATATCGCTGACCGAATCCCTGCCAGGCTTGACCTTGACTGGAACAGATATATTGCACCTCGACAACTGAAGTGTATGCAGTTTAATGTACTTCAAGTGCATGCATCGGTTAGCACACGGTACTTGACAGTACACTGTAGAGCAATGCTGAGGTTGTGATTTTGAGCCTTACCAAGAGCAGTCTCATTGCAAATTGTGGGGCAAATAAGGGATTATCTTGTCTCATTTGAGATGCTGGCAAGTGTCTCTTTATTAGACAGTAATGAATATAACAGCAGTGTAAGTAGGTAATGGCTGTGATTCCCATCTGGCTCATTCTGCCAGCTTGCCAGCCAATTTACCCAGTGTGAGGATGTGAAATACATGTGGAGGCAGGATCAGAGCCAAGTTGGAGCACTGAGCAGCCCTCCTCTGGGTCTCCGCCTGCGCTGAGTCCTGCATCTCCACAGCTACATCCCTCATCTGCCTCCCTGACCACTGGACCTGAAGCAGAGCAAAGTCTCACACATGAGAAAGTGGAAGCACTGACACAAGAAAACAGTGGTATTGCAAACATACACGCACATAATCAAATCCCCCACCTCCAACCCCCCGCTGACCTGATAAGGGTTAGCTTCTGTGACTCTAAGCAAATTCTGGAATAGTGCTGAGTCCAGATCAGAGAGAAAATCTTCCTCTCGCTGGCTCTGCTGCTGCCAGTAATTGTTTCGCAGACATACTTCTCTGTGAAACGCCTCCACCTAGCACAGAATAGTAACAAATGTGATCAGGGATATCAAACTGCATCTTCATGAACTGAATCAGCTAAAAAAAACTGAACAGAAATATAGTTCAAACAATGAAGAATCAAATCACTTTAAATATGAAAAATGATAGTTGCAAATGGTCCTTCCCTGCCTGACTGTACCTGCACGCTATTAGTTTGATCTGTAAGCGTCAACCAGTAGGCGGCAGTAACAGGTACAACTGCTTTTCTGGTCACATCCAACCTGGCTCCGACCACTGGAGCTAACACACCTGTCACTGGGTCAACAGTCTGAGATCCGTAACGGATTGCCACAAGGCCTGTGTGGAACAGCATGATATCTTTAATCATTTATGTTTGTTTATGAGAATTTCGAAGCAGATTGCAATACAATAACATTGACATGTTATCCAGCAGTATTGTCACCTTTTCCATCTGGGTCCTCCATGGTCCCTGCCAGGGGTACTGTCATTCCAGAGACAGGGTCAGTCTGACACCCCAGTACTGGAATAATTAGGCCAGATCCCATGGGATCAGGGAACTCCATCCCCAGCAAAGCTGGCACACATATATCTGAGCCTGAGAGAGGCATCTCTCCTGTTATGAATAACACAGCATAAGTCAGGGGGTATGAACTGAGAATGAAACACACCCTATTTATTTCTTAATGCATTCCTGCAAGATTTATTTCCCAACACAATTCAGAATTAGATGATGACCTTTAAGATTTGCTTTACTGACAAAGATTGCGAAGGCTTAAATTGGGTATTATGAAAACACTTTTTTTAAAAACTTAAATGCAGAAACAAAAATCCTGACAGAACAAGCCACATGGTCGTGACATATCAAAAAGTAGGTAATAAAGTATCAAGCATAACATGAGCTACTAACGTCTTAATGTAACAATCGTAGTGTGCCATCATGATGATGGACAGATTGGTATCGGCCTTGAGCACTGAAATAACTACGGCATTGATGAGTAATTTAAAGATGCATATATTCATGAAAGTGATACCTAAACATAAACACTCACTGACAAAATTTATTTCCCAATGAAACACAAGTTGAATGTCAGTGTGGGTAGCCTGATGCAAAGACTGTAATGCAATGGAGATGTATGAATAAACTGTCGTGGATGCTGGGCATAGTGATGGTATATAATAAATTATGTGCCCCTCCACCGAACAAGTGTTAAAAAATAGGAGGTAGCACATGTCATAATGATTAAATGTCGGTGTGTTTCTGCAGTGGGCTGTTGCTTGTGACAAATAAAGGTCAAATAAAAAGTCTTAACTGGGAAAATGTCATTTTCCTTATGCCAATGAAACGACCTCTAAGTCACCACTTAAGAACATTGTTGAGAGGAGCAAACGAGTCAAAAAAAAAACAAAAAAAATTTTTCATTATCATCATCTATTAAATGTTCTTAAAGTATTAAAGCTGTTGGCTCAACAAAATCTTTTTAAAATCACCAAAAAAGGTGTGGGGAAAAAAGTCAAGCAAATATAAATAAATAAGTCAATGCAGCATATTGTCTGCTGTACTAAGGAGTCATTCTCTCCAGGACAGGCAGATCTTTATGAGTGATAACAAAAAGCTTAAAAAAAAAAAATTGCTGTTTTGGCCTATTGCAGACAATATTTTCCTCAACACAAACAAAAAAAAATTGAAGTGCTGGAAGAGAGCACAGTCATTGAGAGCAGCTCATTTATAACTGCAAGATGATTGATGTCAGTGCAAGAGGAGAAAAGAGTTTATGATAACCCAGGAGAGAGACTGCTCAAAGCTATTCATTCTCGCTGAGATTCTCACCCAGAGTACCTCCATCCTGCTGCAGACCCACAGCCCAGTCCAGCAGAATCTCCAACCGGGTCTGCAACTGCAGGTGGCAGTGCAGACTCCTCCCCCAGTGCTCCTGGAGCTCCTTGGCCACAGCAGAAAGATGGTCCTGATGGCCATTTTCTCGCTCGCTTCCCTGACCAGTTTGGTCTGACCCCCACTCCTCAGTGAGTGGCTTCAGGAGCTCCACTATTTTCAACATCACTGCCAGAACCTGGTAGAGGGATAAATTTGATGTTGTCAAACATCAACAGAATTGTTTTGTTGTTCATGAGTCTTCATTTGTATCCAAATTAACTTCCATGAAATGCTGACTATAAAATTTGGAATAATAAGGCCGAAAACTAACAGATCAAGAAAACACAACACATGCCAAGCATCAACATAATACGACACCTAAATCTTAAAAAAGAGAAGCAAAATATCTCAGGATAATTGTTCTTGTCATATTTAAAATGCAGTATTTGTATATTATTCTGTTCCTAAATTTTGCCTTAATTACTTTTACTCTTCAATATTCATTTTTTAATATACACCATTTTTCTGCTTTGAAAATTTGCTCAACAAAAATTTAAAAGCAACACTTTTGTTTGCATTCCTATTTTTCCTTGAAGAAAGACCTTTACTAGATCTGGCCTCCTCTCATCTTCATCTGCTTAACGGAGAAACCCAGACACTCCTCTCCTCCGCCAGTTCTACCAGTTCCTCTAAGAGGAAACCGCGGTGTTCCCAGACCACCCGGGAGACATAATCCTTCCAGTGTGTCCTAGGTCGACCGGGGCTTCCTCCCAGTGGGACATGCCCAGAACATCTCCGAAGGAGATGTCTAGGCGGCATCTTGACCAGATCCCCAAATCACCTCAGCTGACTCCTCTCGACGCGGAGGAGTGGCGGCTCTACTCAGGGCCCCTCCTGAATGTCCGAACTCCTCAACCTATCTCTAAGGCTGAGCCCGGGCCACTCTTTTTCGGTCACTACCCAGGGCTCATGGCCATAAGTGAGGGTTGGAACAAAGCTTGCCCAGTAAATCGAAAGCTTGGCCTCCGGCTCAGCTCCCTCATCACCACAACGACCAGTTTAATGTCTGCATCACTGCAGACGCCGCCCCAATCCGCCTCTCAATCTGTTGCTCCATTCTTCCCTCACTCATGAACAAGACCCCAACATACTTAAACTGAACCGCGTCAGCGACCCCAGCCCCAGTGATGGGGCTGGTGGGATTGAGGAGATCCCAAAAGTATTCCTTCCACCGCCCAAGGAGATCCTCAGTTGAAGTCAACAGCCCCCCATCCTAGCTGTAAACAGTGTGAGTAGGGTGCTGTTTCCCCTGCCTGAGCCGCTGGACAGTTTAACAGAACCTCTTCGGGGTTGCCCAAAAGTCCTCCACCATTGCCTCACTAAACTTTTCCCACATCCCAGTTTTTGCGTCCCTGACTGCCCCAGCCACAGATCGCTTGGCCTGCCGGTAGCTTGAAGCTGCCTTAGGAGTCCCACTGGACAGCCACGCCCTGTAGAACTCCGTCTTCAGCTTGACAGCATCCCTCTCCTCCGGTGCCCACCAGCAGCTTCTGGGATTGCTGCCATGACTAGCCCAGCAACCTTGTGACCACAGTTTCGGAAATGGCAGCCCGGAACACTGACCACTCAAACTAAGTGCCCAATATCGCCACCGGAACGCTCTGTCAGAGGTGGAAGTTGAAGATCATCCAGACGGAGTCCTCAGCCAGACATTCCCAGCAGACCTTCACTACCTGTTTGGGTCTCCCAGGTCTGTCCAGCCTCTTACCCTGCCATCTGATTCAACTCACCAACCGGTGGTGTTCAATTGACTCTCTCCCCTCTCTTCACCTCTAAACATAGTGTCTAAAACATATCGCCGCTGATCGACTGATACCACTATAAAGTCAATTATCGACCTGCGACCTAGGGAGTCCTTGTGCCAGATGCACTTATGGAAATCCTTATGTTTGAACATGGTGTTAGTTATGGACAAACCATGGCTAGCACAGAAGTCCAGAAACTGGACACCACTTGAGTTCAGATTCACAACCTTCCAGGTCTCGCTGTCATTGCCCATGTGATCAAGTCTCCCAGAAAGACAATAGAAACGCCGGTTGGGAGACCTTCCAGTACCTGTTCCAGGCATTCCAAAGAAGGAAATCTGAACTGCTTTTCAAAGCATAAGCACAGACAAAAGTTGGCACCCATTCCCCAACCTGAAGGCACAAGGAAGCTACCCTGTCGTCCACCGGTGTTAACTCCAACATGCAGGCCAAGAGCCATGGTGGCTAGGAGCAGGCCCACACTGCCCTCAGCCTCTCAACCAAGACGCCATCAGGGTAGAAGTGGGTCCAGCCCCTCTCAAGGAGTTTGGTTCCAGAACCCAGACCGTGCATTTAGGTGAGGCCGACTATATCAAGTTGCAAATGGTCAGCCTCCCGAACTAGCTCAGACTCCTTCCTCCTTCCATGTACCCATAACCAGCCTTGGCTGGCTGCCCGATCCACATTGCACCAGATGCATGTTTCTTGCACTTGTGCTGGTTGTTCATGATTTATGCCTGCCCATACCACAACCCCACAAACCCCATGGACCACTCCGTTGATAACACTGACAAAAGCACACCACTCACTCATGTGGAAGATTATGAAGATTATTTTTGTTACATGCTAAGATTCAGCTATGTGCCCTATGTTATACTTAGCCTTTATACCTCTGTATGAAGGAATGTCCCAACGTCCCAATGTCCCATGACCAGTTCTGTGTTTTATCACTGTTAAATGTATCTTGTCTTTGTATGAACTGTTTGAACCTAAACTTCTGGAGTACCTAAATTTCTGCCTAGTAACAGTGTAATATGATGCAATATAACCTTGTATAAATAATGTCTGTCTTCATTGTTCTTTACATTTCCTCATCATACTGCTACATGATCTGTGCTGACTGAATCCCTTCTTGCAAGAATAAAACTCACAAAAGACATCTCAGCTGGTTGACTTTTTCTTCATTATAAGATTTCTGACTCCATGCCTGCTGTCTCTGCCCAATACAGTGTTAACTGGAATTTTTCTGTGAAGCGAGCGCTTCAACGACGTGCAACATCAAAAGTGAGTATCTGTCCAATCAAATAAGTTACAATGACAGGCCGCTGTCACGTCAAGACCCCACCGAGGCTGATCAACACTCGGGTGAGCTTCCCTGAGATTCTGCAATTGTGGAAACCAACTGTTTCATTAGCTGTCTGCGTGGCTGATCTCTCAGGGGAAGGGGCCAGATGTGGCAGTCCTGGGCTGGCATGGTTACACATGGTTTGCGGTAGTGAGGCCAGTCATGAAGTACTGCCAAATTCCTGGAAACGATGTTGGAAGCGGCGTTTGGTCGTGAAAAGTATATGCGACTCATTTCACAACTGTGGTGGACATTTCTGCAGTAAGCATGCCAATTGCACACTCTTGTGGCATCTGTGGCATCATGCTGCATGAAAGAGCTGCAGACTTTTGAGTGGTCTTTAACTGTGACCCAGGGCCTGGTGTGCCACCTTCCAGGGGTCTTAATTGCCCTCAAAGAGAAAATAATGCTGGTGGGCTCCCTTGGTATATTTGTGCCTTAATAAAAACACTGAAAAAATGGTAGTAAAGAAAGAAAAAGAGAAAGCAAGAAGAATACAATTTTCTGCCCTCAGTAAGTGCCTGTCAACCGCCTGCCCCTGATTGGGGTTTCAGGATGTGAAGGTACCAGAGTTGACTGACTGATGGACAGTCATTAAGAGGCAGATCATGGTAACTATGTCATTTATTCATAATCAAAAAGGCCAAGACTTCAGGTGGGCGGGAGAGAAAATGAAAAGAAGACAAGGGGGGAAAAAGAAAAGACTGCCAAATACAGAGGTATGTTGTCTTATGTTTCCTTGGTTTTTTTTTTTTTTATGTGTGAAGACATTTCAACCAGTGTAGCTTATTAGCTAAATAGCAATGATGATAGCTGCAAGACTCAGATTAAAGATTTAAGGATGAATAAATAGCAAGCCACTAGGTTGTATTCTTGATAACTGCTCTTTCTTAGAACACTTGTGTGTGTGAGTGTCTAAATGTAAGCTGCTACTTAAGAGTTATGTTGTTGCTAACTTTTCTCCATGATGCAGTTGCTTTTATTTCAAGGTATAGTGCAAACCTCTTATAGTTAACATTTCTGGTGGAGTCAAATTGATCACTCTAAGCAGATGATAAATGTTTGTTTGTTTCCTCTCTAATGCAAAATGCCAATTAATTTACATTTGTAGATTTACCTCATGAATATAAAGTAATCAGGCAGACAGTTTCATTATTTTCCATCACCTGCTCAAGGGGGCATCACATACCTTTTCTGTCTTTCCATGACCAGCAGACAATTGTAGTTGTCTGAATAAACCACACAAGGAAACCTGAGGAAAGTAAGTTTCACTGCTGTATCTCATTGGCTTGTTTTAAGCTTCAAGGAAATTACAGTTTTTAATTTTGAGGTAATTAGTTTCTTGATTTTAATATGCACTTAGCACCAGCCTCAATTAGCAGCTGGGATCAGACAGGTTCCAAAGAAATAGAAACAGTGTAGTTTTTGAATTGTTTTCTAGATGTTGTCAGGTATGAAAACACCCCAAATGAACACTGTCAGCAGACTACTTAATTATTTTAAGCTAATTGTTCAAATAGCAATAGCAATAGCAAAATTTTAGTTGTTGTCTCTTTGTGCCAGTAGTCATATATATATATATATAAAGTCATAAAAGCATCAACATTTATGTTGGAAAAACCTGCTCTGTGGTCTGGTGGTATTGGCAGCTGATACTTCTACATTGCATGTCAGGGGGACACATGCAATCAAACACCTTGCTGTCTAGTAGAGCCTGGTATCCTCCTGCATGAGGCACCAGTTGGCCAGCTCGTATGCTCGCCCCTCCCACTCTCACCATCCGCCCACTAAGAGGTTCAATGAAGGATTCGGCCACCAGGACTCCACCCACCGGCAACACTGCTCCTAGACAAACATACAAGGGAAGTTTAACGCATTGAAGGCATACAACTGTGATACAGGTTGAGACTCAGTAGCACTAACCTGTAACTGGATCCAGACTCACCCCAACAGTGAGGACAATGTTCCCTGTCCTGGGGTCGAGCATGGGATAGCCAATCTGTATGGGCTGCGGCATGCGGGTGATGGGGCAGACATGCATCTCTCCCAGTGGGTAGACTAGTCCAGTCTGGGGGTGAATGGTAACAGCCAGTGTGGGGACTGGGATCCCTGTGTGGGCGTCTGCCATGGGAACACCCATCTGCAGTCTCTGGCCCGGTCTGAGGCCTCTGAGCCGAGTGCTGGGCAGAGGCTGGTCAGAGTGGCAGGAAGTTGGGTATGGGATAAACGGAAGGAGGGGACTGTCCCACTTCCTGTTGTCTCCTTGTAAGAAAGTACAGTAAATAAGAATGGTGTTGGCAGACAGATTGGAGGGGTCCAGCCTGCAAAGCCGGCTATTAGCTATTTTATACATCCCCAAGTTAAGTTTACAAAAGTCAGTATTTTGTTACATGTTTACCTCTCTTAAACAAACAGACATAGAGCAAAATTTGTATACATGTCATATATTTAAGTGATATCTGAGCTCCCACCTGCACTTCCTACCTCATCTTCTTATGGTGATGAGGTAGTTTGCTGTCAACTGTTAGCTGTCTTTTTGGCCAATAACTGCTTTATATTTTATGTTTTCTATCAGGTTTCTGGGTATCAAAAATGTAAACAGGTCCATTCAAATCAGTGAGAGAAAACAACAGTAAAAACATTTAAAGCTGTGTTTTGTTAATTATGTTAATTGTTTTTTGATCATGTATCTATCTGCACCTGCAACTTTTCATGGCTTATTTTGGCCACTGTGATTGAACGTCTTGCAAAATCATGACTCTAGAAAAATAACTTCAAATTCATGGAACTTCTGAAGGCCTTAGGAAGTTTTCTAAAACTGATCTTAGCTGCATCACTATATAAGTTTACACTTCCTGTGTATGGTGTAAAACTTATTTACCGTCACGTTTTTTTCTCCTCCTTATTTTGCTTCTGTCATTCACCATGTAAAAGTACCTGCACATGAGTCAGTCGTGAACACTAGAGTAGAGCTGTCAGGATCGTAGGCTACATTGCCAGCGATGGGCATAACCCGTCCGGTTTGTGGGTGGAGGAAGAAATCAGGTGGCACTGCCATGGTGTGGCCACTGCCCAGCAGCATGTGGCTGTGAGCATTTGGCCTTATGAGGCCTGTGATGGCATCACAATAAGCGGCCCGACACACACGCAGGGACCCATCAGGAGCTGAATAGAGAAGAAAGAGACATAATTAGAGTAATCATCAAACTCTTGGTAATTAAAATGACGATTTCAGTCGTTTTGAGTCCGATTACTGCACCACATTTTTCATGATGTCTTGTTTTCTTTAAGTGCACAAATGGGAAATCATGCATCTGTATAATTTTATATGGGACAAAATTCTTTCATCATTCTGTCAATCAATTTTATGAGGTGATTTTTATCTGTTTTTGGTGAATTGTTGTCACTAAAACACAATGGAACAAATAAAAGAGCTGAAAGAGTTTGACCAATCGCTTGGCAGAGTAACTGCATGTGTGGAGCGTGGCAGCAAAAATTATAATGTTTTGTTCAATAAAGACTAATTCTAAATGTTCACATTGCTAATTTAACAGTTGTTAAACAGTTGTTTCCCTTTATCTGTTGAGTATTTGTCAGGGTTTTTGTTTGTTGTGTGTGTTCAAACTTATGATATGAATATTACAAATATTACTTTAAATGCAATACAAAGATATTAACATACCTGTTCACTATAAAAACACTTCTATTTCAGATCCTTTACGTAAAAACGTATAATTTTACTATACTTATATTATGACTATACCAGAACCTTTAATTTGTTCCTATTTAAATGGTTATAATTTAAAAAGCCTCTGTCTTACGTGTCAACTATCTGTTGTAGTGCACATATTCATCAATAGGTGGTACTGTTTCTTTACCAACATATCAAAATAAAGGCTGGCGGATGAAGTGAAAAACGAAGCTTAAACTTCACCAAAGACGTGGTTCTTAGTCAGCACAACGCCAGTGTCAGGACACAGCAGCTTGGCCCCGGTCCCTTCTCCTAACAGCCCCCAGGCTCCCTGACGCCGGCACTCTGCCGATACCAGCTCTCCCATCTCACCCACCAGAGGTGTCAGCCTCTGGATCAGACTGAAAATTGGAAACATCAAATGGAAAATTAAATCTAGGAGTCTGCATGCGTTCATTACATTTATATCAATGGAAAGGTTTCAAAAGGACGATTTACTTTTGATAATGCTGCTCAGGAAGTGTCTGGTTATTGCTGTACACCTTGGCCAGTATTCTGGTGCACTCTCGAAGGTGAGCTGTGAACATGCTGTGGACCCTTTGCTTGGCATGCTGCTCTTGCATCAAAACCTGGAGGGCAGGCAAGCACGCACATGCATGCGCGCGTGCACGCACGCGCGCACACACACACACACACACACAATTAATGTTTGTTCTTTGCTACATGATGCCTTTTTATTCAGACCTCAGCCATGGACACAAACACATCCCCTGAGACAATTTCATATCATCAGTCATTATCATTGTAATTTGGATTTACTGGTTTTGCATGGCAAAACCTTTCCACAAATTGGGCGAAGATGGCCTTGAGACTCTTCTGTAAGAAAGACCAGGAACAGGTTTTACCATTGAAGAAGGATAGATTTTAACCCAAAACAAGTCATTTAGTTTTCTTGCCTATAACCTTTTCAACTACAAAGGATGAGTCAGCTCGGTCTAAATATGGTTGCAGAGGATTTGAATCTCAGTCTGATTGGTGGAAGTCTTATGATCAACCCACTCATGAACCAGTTCATAGCAGACTAATTTACACTTCATCTCCTGACTTCATAAAGCATTTCAGCAGAAAGCCTTCAAGGAATCTTTCTGGCAGAAAATCCTCAAGGCATACTTCTCCCAGTAATAATAATTTCTTAAATGCAATATAATTGGAAATGTGTAAACAGGAATGTAACTCGATGAAAACCTGTAGCTGACTGTTGAGCAGAGTCCTCAGCTGTGAGCCCAGAGACTTCCTTCGTGCCACCTCCTTCTCCACTTCCCTCCTCATCCTCTCGTAACCCTCCCCTACCCTCTCCTCAGTGATCAAGTGTGGGTGGAGTAGCTGCAGTTTCTCATGAACTCCTTGGTACAGTTTCTTTACCTAGATTGGATACACATTTGTACACACGAAGACCATGTGACTGCCACACAGGCCATCTCTTCATAAAATAATTGTCATCAGATTACACATCTCACCCCACCTAAATGTGGCTAGCATGAACCTAACCAACACTGGTTTTGATGGAACAGTGGTGTAACATGTGCTGTCTCGCCTTACATCGACATCACCTCAGCGGTCCTGAGGGCTGTAACAACAATCTCCATCTCCTACACTGCAGCCAGCAATTAGATGGTATAAAAAGGTAGGACACAGGAGAGAGAGGGGGGTGCAGCAATAAAACAGAGGCCCAATCTCTTTCAATAGACTTGAATGTGATGAGTCGGATATATGAAGAAGGTAGAGTAGCAAGTGATGAGAAAAAGAGATCAGGATAAGACTGGATTATATCAGTGCTTGGAGTATATGAAATTATCTTGAAGCAAAGTTTTGCTCATCCTTTATTTGGACGAGCTGAAGACTCGACACCTGATGAGCTGCAGTATCCACCTTCAAACAATGGCATCTATCCTCAGGCAGCAGCGATAAAAATAACATAAGAAGGCATCAATAAGAAGGTGAATGCGGCCTCTGAAACAGAATACTGAGGGTGTATATGAACCAGGCTTTTGTGCATTTGTAGATTTACTTTTTTTTTATTTTTCCTAATTGTTTTTCATGGTGTGGCTACCATGCCCAAACTTCAATGCCAAATTTCACCTATCACCTGCCTATGGGCTAATTTAGCCATACAGGACATCAGCACAGACAGATGTCATAGAGCATTTTATCACTCATGTGTTTAAGATGAATGCTCATCCTATAGACATAAATTTGCTAATCATATTGTTAAAGATGTTATTAATATCTTTTTAAAGGTAAACTGCGATGTGATCATAGATAACATGTTTTTTTATACTAGAAGTGTAGCAGTGCAAAGGAGAATGCGTTTAGAAACCAAGGAGAAAGAAAGATGCCTTCATACAGGGAAGTTGTGAATATCAATCCTCACAGAAACTGTGTGTTTTATGAAACCATGAGCTGCAGACCTCAGTGGTGAGCTGTCCCAGCCGCGTGGTGACTGACAGACTCTGTTTGAGCAGGAGGCTGTAGAAAGTGTTGCTACAGAATGCCTCCAGATCCACCTGGTGCTCATAATCCCAGAACTCCTCCGACATGTCTGCTCAGACCCAAGAGACAGAGGAGAGATCATCGGCATGTAAAAGATAAAACATTTAAAGCTTGAAATGTGTCACCTATATCTGCATGTTTTGATCGGAAGTCTTGTGTTCTTCTGTGTGCAATTTTGTTCACATCAGTCTTTTATTCACCCACTGCATTTTATCAGGAACCAGCCACAGGCATAGAGTACGTCAGTTACATCATTATGAGACGGTAATGTAGAAGCTTTAATGCCTTTTATAGTGTGACGATCATGAATGAAAGAGATATTGTCGTTTGAGTTGATTACCTAAGTCCCATGACATTTAGGCTGCCGTCATTTTCACTATCACTGCACGTGATATCAGGTGTATCCAGGAGGCCTTTGAACAGTTATTGGTTGGGTGGGAGCAACACCCATGGGTTGGCGTGTTACATAAGAAGCCACAAGGGTCTTTGCAGACAATAAAGTGTCAGTGTGTGTCTTTGTACATGGGCATGTGTGCATGTGTTATGTGTGTGTATAGTGGCGGTGCTTAAGTTCACATGATGTAGGTTGTGTTTGAATTTAAGTTATGTAACACGCTGGCCTTTAGGCTTTCAATGAATGAGAAGAGTGGCCGTGTGTTGGTCTGTGTGTGCGTGTGTGTTTGTGTGTGTGTGGGATTGTTATAGTTGCTGTAACCCACCTCGTTGAATGGCGGTCTGTGTCATCAAGGCTTTTTGGCTTCGGTGAGTCTTCCTTTGGGAGATCACCCTTGAACCCTTTGACGCATGGTCATCCATGTGGTAGGCTAACTGTAACAAGTGATACCGCACTCTGATTGGCTTCTTCTCCGGCCAACCGTATTCCTGGAAAAGGATCTACACATGGGATGTGATTATCAAAGAGAGCGAGTGATATTTCAAACATGTTCATAGTGGCTGTGTGTGGGTGGGAGTGTGTGTTGTGTGCCTTTCTGTGTCTTTGTGTGATGTGTTTGTGTGTTTCTGTCTGAGAGTGAGAGAGAGCACACCAGTAGGAGGCGTGGGCT
>CAAKHG010014721.1:8994-20535 GCA_901007715.1 Dactylopterus volitans
CTCCTCGGGTTGAAATCGATATAATTCGTTGCATATACTTTGAAAAGGGGTCCAGAGGGGGGTGTCATTTCCTGAGAGTTATTTACTTTGAGCCCAACGATCACTTTTTTTTTCTTTTTTTTTTTTTTTGGAGGGGAGCGGAGGGGAGGAGGGTGGACTGTAACATTGAATCAGTTACAGGTCGCTGTAGCTGAAGCGCAGTCGTGAGGGCGGTCGTGGATGCAGACAGAGGGTTGCACATATGCTCTCACAGCGCTGGATCTCTGAGGATTATTGCCGCTGCAAAGGACCCTTACTACGCCTTTTGGAGCCCCCAATTCACTGTGGATATACCTACACGAACGGAATATAAAGAGGGGATTACTAAAGGTAAATGAAAGGTTGCTGGAACCCATAAGAACTTAGTCTTTTGAGTTTTTGAACGCGTTGAAGCGCAGGGAATCTAAAATAGAATAATATGCAGTGATAGTGGTCTAGATTGCAAACTTAATTAATATATCAAAGCTACGGCGGAAAAGTTTATGGAAAAGTTTCTCAAAACTTTTGCTCATCAATATGCGAATTCTCCGCAGCCCTCCGAGTTGTGCAACTTTTGCGTCAGGCATTAGCGAACTCTTTCTTTTCTTTATTTTCCTTTTATTTTATTTTTTTTTTTAGATCAGATTAGATTAGATTTCTGCTCCTCCGTGCACCATATGGTCTCACCCCTGGACGCCGTGGAGATCTCGCTGACTCGGCTGGATAAAAGCGCTCGATATCGGCCCCACAGCTGGAGGTGTCACCTCGAAGACTGAGGGGACCATTGTGGGATACAGCCTGAGATTTAATGGGAAACACACTGGAAATTGTACATCACACTGTTTTCTCGTCTGCCCATGGAATGCGTGGAATTAAATGGAAAAGTCAGTCGTGGAGACACTTGAATGAGCCGTTTGAGGCTTCACAGCAGCAGCGAGAGGGAAAAGAAGGACGGGGTGTGTTTTTGGAGCCCCGATACATTCTTCATTAACCTCCTACCCTGCTGTGCCATCGAAGGATTTTGCAGAGGAATACTATTTGTAGTCAGACTTTCTCAAATAATCCAAAAAGGAAAACGCTAAAAAAAAAAAAGTACATCAATGCTTTTGTTGTCATTTTAGATTACCGTCCCCAAACCCCCGTCATTTCTATGGAAATCGAAGTGAACCATTTAACCATCAGTGGAGGACAGAAAGTTGAGGCAAGCGATTGTCAGCACTTATCCAGCCCAGCAGAGCGATGCATTTGCCATTTGGCACATTTGTCGAGTGGCTCTGTGAGAACCGGGGAATAAAAAACAAAAAGTAAAAGCAGGGCAATGCAGGCAAGCTGCCACTCAACACTTTGATTTATGCGGAGCGGCTGGAGGACCATCGCCAACCCCCCCCCCCCCTCAAAAAAAAATCCTTTACTAAAATCGCTTGAGACATGGGTGCGCGCGAACACATCAAAACGCACTGGGAATTCTGTCAACCCACGCGAATACGGCCTATTGTGTCGAGTGGGTCCACTAATTATAGCCTGGTGGCGCTGGGCAATTTAGCCCGTCTCGGATGCGTGGAGAGCGGACAACCACAGCTCTGCAGGGGCCTTGTTGTTTGAGGACCGTCCATAGCAGCTACAGAGTCCTATGTAAAAAAAAAAGTTTCAAAAGTTTTTTTAGTTTGTAACTGCGTGGCCCCTGATGATAATCGGATCCAACATCAGACACGCAGACCAGCACGGCGTCCAAACTAAACTTGACAGGATCCGTGTGATGAGTTGAGAATGTCTTAATTAGGCATCCAGTGGTTAAAACTCTGACCAGGCGAGACGAACATTAAATAGAATATTAACAGATTGTGTTGCACTCAGGTAAATCGACCAAAATTATTTTTCTTGTAAACTAAAGCAAACGAATTAATTATTTTCAATAGTAATATATTTCAACAAAAAAAAAAACTTGAGAAAAACGGCTGGGCAATCTGGAGAAGATGCAGTCCGAAGAGGCCGCTGCTCTCAAAATGTGGACTGTGTCGCCCTCTAGTGACGATCTTCATGGTGACATGGCGCGATCTGCTCTGCATCCTCGGGCTTCACCAAACGCGCAGTGGCCACACTGTGCGACACCGTGTCACCCCAGCCCGAATAATTTGTCCGAGGCTGCGACGACTCTCTCATGCAGCGTTGTGATAGAATCCATAAGCACCTTCTTTATGGGGTTTATTGCAGCAGTTATTGCAAGGTGACTGTTCGCAGTTGAGCGTGACTGGACATTAATAAGCCAATGAACCATGGATTTATTGAAGAAATATCACATTATCAAACTGGATAAGATCGAATCAAATCAAAAAATAAATTTTGGTTATATAGCGCCAAATCACAACAGAAGTTATCTGTTGAGACAGTGGTATCGTATCTTATCAGGAAGAGCACCAAAAACACAAAAAAAAGTGTTTACTTTGTTGATTAAATAGCTCATTGTTTGTCTTCATAGGCTAGAGCATCCATCATGGATGGGATGAAGACGTATATGGTCTGTGGTGTCATCTTGCTGGTGATCGTCACAGGTAAGTGTTTAGTAGTCCGTCTCATATTGATGCTTCTTTTTTTTTTTTTTTTAACCAGACTTCCTAACGATGACACAACTGTCGTTGCAGTTACCTCGGGACTGTCCCCACCAACGATTATCTCCAATGATCAAGAGTTTATACTGAAACCAAACTCTGTGTTCAACATCAGCTGCACCGGTAAAAGAAATGTTGTCTGGGTTGAGCCGCTGCCAAAGAACACCTTTGTTTATCCAGGATTCTACACCGCCACTCTCTTCATTTACAATGCGACTGTTGCAAACACCGGCTATTACATGTGCACATACAAAGCCGAGGAGGGAGAGCTGAGCGTTGAACCAGAAGATGACAATGAAGCCGGAATATATGTTTTTGTTCCAGGTGAGTATCTTTCTTTCAGTGTTTTAGGTACAAATGCAAGTGAGGACTGAGGTGCAAAGTAGGTAGACAGTCATCGTATGCAGTAATCACACAAATCATATCCCTCAACAATGTGACCTTATTCTCATCCAAAAATAGACCCCCAGGCTCCGTTTGTTCCCGAGACTCCCGATAATTTGGTTGTTCCGATGGATGTGGATGGAGTCCCCATTTCCTGCCGTGTGTCTGATCCCAACTCTCACGTTACCCTGAGGAGCATCACCAGCGGAGAGGAGATGCCTGCCTTCTATGACAACAAGATGGGCTTCTTTGGGAGCCTCTCCCCCGGCCAGTATCAATGCGAAACCACTGTGAATGGCCAGACAGTCAGCAGTGTCGTCTACACTGTGGAGAACGACGGTATGTCAAGACTAATTTCCATCCACTAGAAAAGTATGAATCACAGGAGAAAAAAAAAAAACAACACAAAATATATGGATGAAGAGAAGATAGCTATTTTTGAACTTTTCTTTGCCCCCCAAAAAAAACAACATCAAAATGAGGAATGCATGAGGGAAATAAATACAGCACAGCTGCAAACACTCCCTAAGTCTGCCTATCATGAGGCGGCTGCAGGGTGATGTCACTGCATGAGAGCATTATGTCATTATCACAGGGGGAGAGATTACGCCTGTTTTCACTTTGCCTGCGTGTGTGTGTGTGCGCGCGCGCGCGCGCGCGCGTGTGTGTGTGTGTGTGTGTGTGTGTGTGTGTCTGTGTGTGTGTGTAATGACAACATACTGAGTCACTCTTTGGAGCTAAATGAGTTCATGCTAATGAAGTGCTCGCTATCTTGGGACTTGCGAGATGATGGTGCTGATATTAGCTCGCTGCTGGCTCTTCCAGTCTCGGCGGAGGACGCGGACTTTGACGTGGAAGTCAAAGCCAGCCAGGAGACAGTGAGAGCTGGGCAACCTCTCAGCATCACCTGTGTCGCCCCTGTTGGACTTGGTTTTCGGCAGCAGTGGCTCCATCCTAAAAAGCAGGTAAGGTTCAACACTGTGGCAGTTTTACAGCACATTTCTCTTTCTTTATGTTCTTTTAAAGCTCCATGCAAAATGTCCTGTTTACACTATTTCCTTCAAGCCCTTGTTATATTTCCACGTTATTTCCTACCCGGCAGCACTATGCCTTAAATTAGCGAATAATGGTTTTGGACCAGGCAGTGGCAAGTGGAATATAGCTCCAAAGACGGCCTTTAGTGGTCACAAACTATGTGTTAGGGAAGCCGAGGCTGAAATTTGTGTCCTCGTAATAAGGATGTCAGCCAAACTGCTCTTGTTGCAGTTAACCCTTTGTGAAAGGCACTCATGGGAAAGTTTCAGCACAGAACAAATGGCTCGAGGGGAAGCAGGGAGTTCAAAAGAAGGGAAAAAAAACAGATCCTGTGACCCTAACGACCTTGAGACGTGTAGGACAGATGTTTTCTGCACATGACAGCCAGATAAAAGGTGACTGCTTTTAAAGTGTCCAAAAGAGTTTCATGTGCAATTTATGCTTGTTTAGATTTCTTTGCTGCAATCTATACAGCATGTTGTCTGTTTATTTTTATTTTCTGTAAGGATTTCCCTTAAACCCTTTTCCAGATACGGTGAGAGTACAGTAGGAACGCAGAACTCTTGACTTCTAGTCCCAGTTGCAAATGCAGATTTTAAAGGGCTCCATGATCTTGATTTATCTCCTGCATCCTAACAACTGTTTTAATCATTACCCCTTTGCGGCGACGCGCAGACTCTAATAGCTGTCAATGGAAAAACATGGGGTTAAACATTCAAATCTCTTGTTACCGAGGCACTGAAAGAGAAAGCTTATTTTCCAGCTCACACTTGTGTTGGTATTCTCTTCTTACAGGCTGTGAATGCAGTTCAGATGAAACAGGTGCTGCCCGACCGGGTCACCTACACCCTCAGTTTCCAGCAAGCCAACCTTGAGGACAGCGGCGTCTATGAGTGCTCCATCACCCATGAAATCAGCGGAGAGGTCAGAGTCAGCAGCGTGGCTGTCAGTGTCTTCGGTAAGTCCTCCCCCAGATACTTTTCCTAGAGATAGTCATGAGTTTTCGGGAGTAATAATGGGAATCACATGCCTACACCACTGACCTGCAGATACTTAATGCATATTAAATATTTTCATCATCATCATCATTCGGTTACATTTTCGCTGGTTTCAAATTTGTGCTTGAGGTGCTTTTAGTGGCGTGTGGAAGTCATTTTCTCCGATGCGACCGCAAAGCTTCACCTCTGCTTTCAACATCAGCTACTGTGTTTTATGGGATGGCTTCGGCAGATGTGTGTGTCAGACTTTCATTTCACCTCGCTGTCACTCCTTCCTCATCTCAATCCGCTGCTGTCCTTCTTCATTATTTAATCCGCCCAGCTGTATTCATCCATTATCACCCGCTTTTTTTTCCTCTTATTCTCCATCTGTGACATTAGAGGAGAATTCTTTTGTGGCTCTGGACACCAGCGGGATTCTAGCGATGGAGTTTGTCAGCCTTTTGGAGGAGACAGAGTTTACCATCCTCATTAACGCCTACCCAGCCCCCAAAGTGACATGGATGAAAGACGGCAAAGCCATACCAGAGAATTACCACGTTCTCACCAAAACAAGCCACGTCGAAGGAAACCGGTAAGAATTATCTCTACTTATTATGCGAGACGAGAGGTGTGATGCAACTTTGATATAAAAAGACATGAGAGGAGTATCCATATTCCTCATTCTATTTATTTATTTATTTACATTTGCTAATTTCCCTTTTGCAGCTATCAAAGCATTCTGATTTTACGGCAGCCGTTGGAGAAGGACAACGGGAATTACACCATCACAGCTGTCAGTGGCTCCCGCACTGCTCAGTTCTCCTTCACTCTCAAAGTGAAAGGTAAGATTCGTCTCTGTTTAGAAGTCACTCCACACTTTTAGATCTACTTTTGGCTTCCTTTAAAACCATGCACATTTAATGTGTTTTGAATCTTTTTTTTTTTCCCCACTTATTTGTGCAAAGCATATTGGAGTATTTTCAAAGGAATCTATTTCTAAAAAGATAAACTCTGTTAAAAAGCATTCCTCCACCAAAGTCCATGTGGTATTTCCTGAGGAACTTGTCCAGATCTCTCTCAGAGTTTAAAGTGGATCCACGAAAAAAAATAGCCTGGTAGTTTATTTCTTTTTTTCTTTTTTTTTAACAATCCTGATAGATGGTCACTCACTAATCAGACCTACACCAATACCAGTTTCACTAAGATTAATGAATCTGACTGAAAATGTAATGGGTTCTTCCTTGTCTCGCGCTACAAAGGTCATCCTAGTTTGGTGAAATTCAGCTCTTTTGATTAATCCTGGCAAACTGTCTTTGTTTCAGCCTCCGTTGGATTGATGTTCCCACCATCCTTAGCCCCTGTGCTGCTGCCACAGATGGAGGAGATGGTGGTGCCTCTCCACACTCCTTTCACCTTGACCTGCAGGGGAGAAGCAAAGCTGGCCTGGGACACACCACTAGTTGTGCCTGAGCAAACACAAGAGGACAACAGTGGCCTGTATGTCACCACCATCACTGTGGACAACGCCACTGCAATGCACACGGGCTTCTACACATGTTTCTACAGTCGCAACACAACTGAGGAGACAGATGACAGCAGCATCTACATTTATGTACCAGGTATAGTGCACACAGTATCTTTATGTTTTTAAGTTTTTATTACTTTACCTTTGAATGATCTGTTCTGAGAACAATTTTTCACTTCAACTCAGATCCAGATCTTCCCTTTGTACCATCACCGGTGCCTTTTGGAAATCACGTCCTGTTTGAGCATGAGGAGATGGAGATTCAGTGTCGGGTGTCTGATCCCAGCGCTAATGTGACCCTGATCAACGTTGACACCCAGGAGTCTGTGCCGAGTGTTTATGACAGCAAGAGGGGCGCTCTGGGGGTGTTCACTGCTGGAACTTATGTCTGCAAGGCCCTCATAAACGGCGAGGAACACTACAGTGGGGAATACATCGTCCATGGCTGGAGAGGTGTGTGTGTGTGTCGTGTGTTTGTATGAATGTGTCAGACCGCGCACATCCTGTGTCGTCCTGTGGGCTCTGCAGGAGCTTTGACCTTGTTGATTGTTGAATATCAGGTGGCGCCGCGCTGCGCGTGGAGCTGAAGGCCAAACGGACTGCCCTGCTGGTGGGAGACAAGATCACTGTCACCTGTCTGGCTCGGGGATCGGAGATTCTGGAAGATCACTGGAAATACCCTGGCAAAGTGGTGAGAGCATAACTCAAATGGATTGTCTGTTCTGGTTTTAGTCTCTCACAGTCACTGCTGCTCACTGAATTGAACTGCAATTGAAACTTTTTTTTTATTTGCCTAATAGGCCAATCGTGCGGTCAAGACAGTGAACGAGAATAAGAGGGATCAGGAGATCGTTTACACCCTGATGATCCCACAGGCTTCAGCCAAAGACAGTGGCATCTACGCTTGCTCCATCACGGATATCATCAGTAATGAGAGCCAGACGAAGCAACTGGCCATTACAGTTTATGGTATAAAAGTCGCATTTTCTGTACTTACAGTAATGAGCTTTATTTCATGTTAGTAATGAATGATTGCTGACTTGCTGCTGGCCTGTCTTTTGTAACAGAAAGTGAGTTTATGTTCCTCCGGCCGGAGTTCGGCATCTATGAGTCAGCAGAGCTGGATGAGGTGAGAGAGTTCAGGGCAGAGATCAGCTCCTTCCCCAGTGCTCATGTCACTTGGCTCAAAGATGGCCTCCCCCTCAGTGACGTTACTGCAGAAATCTCCACCAGCCTGCAGCCGGTCAGCGAAACCAGGTGAGACTCCCATCACGCGTCCAATAATTTCAGCCAAGCAAATTAGATGTTCAAAGTTACATTCCCACACACCGGTCCAGCATCTCTGCTCTGTAATTAGGGTGTAGTGCGATTGTGAAGTTGTCTGCCTGTGCACTAATTGCAGCGGCGCTTTTGTTGTTCTGTCTAGGTACCTAAGCGTTCTTACACTGATCCGTGCAAAGGAGGAGGACAGTGGAAACTACACCATGCGAGTGGAGAATGGAAACCAAAGTCAGAGTGTCAGCTTTAACCTTCAGGTCAAAGGTCAGAGACAGGAATACCCAAACCTCTTATCTGAATTTCAGTTTTGTTGCCACACTCTTCTCACAGTCTGTTAATCACATATTCACCCTCACTTTTCTATGTGATAATGCTACAGTCCCTGCGGTCATTGTGGACCTGATCGACATCCACCACGGTTCGGCCACAGGCCAGTCTGTGGTGTGCATCGCTGGAGGGCAGCCCACTCCCGAGGTCGAATGGTTCATCTGCAAAAACATTAAACAGTAAGTTCGCTTTGAGAGTTAAGTTCACTTGAGGATGCTTCTGTGGTTTCCAGTGCACATACAGTACATGCCATCCTGCCCTCAGACAATGCTCTGCGTTTGTACCCATCCAGTTGCGCCAATGATTCATCTTCCTGGGTTCCCCTCCCTGCTAACTCCACGGAGGTCTCAGTGGACTCACACATGGACGAGGACAACAACCTGGAGAGCCAGGTCATGTTTGGTCATCTGGAAAAGACACTGGCGGTGCGCTGCCTGGCCAGGAACGACATGGCTGTTGTCAGCCGGGAGGTCAAACTGGTGTCCAGTGGTAAGAATACTTAGTTTCACCCACCCCTGTTTCCTCTGGAGTAACTCTCCTTTCATTCTGGCTTTGAATTGACATTTGACGTTGTTGTTTCCACCTTGTTTCCTCTCAAGTTCCACATTTCTGACACTTACAGTGTGACAGGCTTTGAAGGTGACTGTAGCTGTCAATGCTGCAGCAGCTGCCAGGTGATGGCCCGGCAGCTGAACCTTATTCTGACAGCTAATGAGATCATTAGACCATGTTGTCCTTTACACCCCCATCCTCACCCACTCCCTTCAAACCAGTGCCTGGACTCTTCTCCCATCCCCCACTTCCATGTTGTCTTCCCAGCATACCGTTTGGCCGCGCTTATCTTGAACGCTGTAACATGTCACTGAGTTAACCACATTTAAGAGCAGGTTTCACCACTCCTATCACATGTTGCATCCATGCGATTAATGTGCTCGTCACCCAGTTTTTCTGATCACTGACTCTCCTCCTGAACAGGCCCTCACCCAGAGCTGACTGTAGCTGCTGCTGTGCTGGTTCTCCTGGTCATTGTCATCATCTCACTCATTGTCTTGGTTGTTATCTGGAAACAGGTACTGCTGCCATCATGTTCTTCTTTTTTTCACATGCTCACTCTCATCTGTGCATCTATTTCTTTATTTACAGTTTTAAAGAGGTTATGTTGCCAGAAACAAACAATGAACATGATCGATATGCTTTCTGTGTGATGGTTTCTGATTACTAACCAGCAGCGATGTGCGATTTCAGAAACCACGATATGAGATCCGCTGGAGGGTCATAGAGTCTGTGAGCCCAGACGGCCATGAGTACATCTACGTGGATCCCATGCAGCTTCCCTACGATTCCAGATGGGAGTTCCCCCGAGACAGACTTGTGCTTGGTGAGCTGACCATCATTTTTGATGTGGTGAAATTGTGGCTTCACGCTGGCAGCTGTGCGGTCGTCCTGAAGGGACGCTCTGCTCAGGATGTCTCAATCAATCTTTGAAGTGAGGCTGTGATAAGATAATCTGGTTTGGGCTGAGGGTTTCGCTTGCTGCCGTTTGGTTTGTCCCAGTGATCAAGAGGAAATTCAGCCACTGAGGGAGTCACAGATGAGAAAGCAGAGGCATCTCAAGGGCACTGATGAGTTTGCATGCTGCTGTGTGTGCCGGGTTTCACTTTTTTTTTTTTCTTTGCTTGATAACTGATCTTTTGACTTTGTTGTGTGTCTTTCAGGTCGTATCCTGGGCTCTGGAGCTTTTGGAAAGGTTGTGGAGGGCACCGCATATGGACTGAGCCGCTCCCAGCCTGTCATGAAGGTGGCGGTGAAAATGCTGAAACGTGAGTGAAACACATCAAAGTTAGAAGAGTTTTAAGCTTGTTCTTAGTATCACTCTTCAGTCATCTGGCATGTCTCATTAACACAGTGAAGTCAGTTGTTTACTTAATGGTGTAAGAAAACCTAAGAGTAACAAAATGGATTATGTATTCACAAAACTGAAGCAAAAAAAAAAAAAGTAAAATAGAAAGTAAAATAAAACTACAGAGACAATGTTATTTTATGTATAGTTGTTATTACACATTGTTACATAATTTACTAGACGTTTTTGAATTGTCCCAACAAATGCTTAATACTGTATTACATAAAGGGACAAAACATTCATGATGACTAAAACTAAATCTAATAAAAACTCATCCAAAACTGAGTAAGCATTTTCAAAAACAAAATTAAATGAGCAAAAGCACTTTGAATAAATTAATGACAGTAGGCTATTATTAAAACCAAAAATATTGAGTCTGCAAATCAGTTAAATATTATTTTCATATTTGATAAAGCAAAAAAATTTGGCTCATGGGTTTGTTGTGTTCAATAATAATGAGTAGTAACTGTCCCTTCCTACAGCCACAGCTCGCTCCAGTGAGAAACAGGCCCTGATGTCAGAACTGAAGATCATGACTCACCTTGGACCACATCTCAACATTGTTAACCTCCTTGGAGCATGCACCAAGTCAGGTGAAAAATACATACGCACACCTCAAACCTATAAACACACACACACACACACACACACACACACACTAATAGCAGTTTATTTTACACAGAGACACTCGATAAAGCCAACATTAATGCTACAAAAAAGGCTTTCACTTAGAATGTGACCCATCAAATAAGGCATTTGTAGATGTTTACAGCTCTAACAGTCATGTCTCAGCTTTTGTGGGTGTGGTACTTTAATAGCTTTTATGGGAAAGTAGAGGCTTGTGCCATCTTGACTGTGCTTTTAGCCTTTTTTTTTTCTTTTTTCTTTTTTTTTTCTTTTTTTACGAGCCTCTGATAAGATTATTCTGCAGACTGAGACTTTTGCATGACGCTATCTTTTGTGTTCTTCCCAGGCCCAATCTATATTATCACTGAGTACTGCTTCTATGGAGATCTGGTCAACTATCTGCACAAGAACAGGGAGAACTTCCTCAGCCTCAACACGGAGAAAAGCAAAAAAGACCTGGATATCTTTGGAATCAACCCTGCAGACGAGAGCAGCAGGAGGTACCAAATATTGTGTGAAAGCTTGCATGAACACATGCATTCACTTGAAATATAATTCATTTAATTAGGATATTGGCAAATGCATGCAGCTATTATAGCTGTAAAACAGATATCCTTCCTCTTTACCATCCCAAAATATCACAGCCATTGATAAAACAATTTGCTCTCTTCCCTTGCCCCCATTCCCTCTCCTCCCCTCCCCTCCCACACACACACACACACACACACACACACACACACACACACACACACACACACACACACACACACACACACACACACACACACACTAATGCAAACACACACACAAGGTCAAATGGTGAAAGTAATAGGATATGATGAAATTTTTCCACTCTTAATG
>CAAKHG010014722.1:8741-27774 GCA_901007715.1 Dactylopterus volitans
ATACAGCTGCCTGCACAGCTGGGCGTCTGCAGAGGAAGAAAAAAAAAAAAAAAAAAAAAAAAAAAAAAAAAAAGACACAGTAGAGCCTCTCAACAAAACATCTGTCACCACGTCAGTTTGGATGAATGGCCGGTGATTGCGCGCTTTTGTCAGCAGGCGCCTGCGAACCACCTGATCCCGGCCGACCTTTCACGCTGCCGCAGACAGAGGCAGTGATGAGGCGAAAACGCGTGAGAGGTTTTTCGCGTCTCGGTCGAGCCGGCGGCGGCGTCTGGCGTCTTTCGCTTCGCTCGCCGTTTGCATTGAAACAGTCATCCAATTTGGAAATGAAACAAAAGAAAAAAAGAAAAAAAAACACACCTCACCAAATAAATATGTTTTCGTTTCTTTTATTGAGCTCCAATTCAAAGTCACGATGAAATCAACCGCCGCTTGATTGCGTAGTGAAGCGACGCACCTTCTCAAGGCTTGTGTTTTACCACCCATTGACCTTCAGCACTACAAACTCCGGGGCGACGGTTCCTCAGCTGTTAGGGAGCTTTACTTTGGGAGCAGAGAATTATTTTGGAAGCCAAAAAAAAAATAAAAAGTTCATCGCAGTTAAAATTAAGGGGCAAACTTTTCAAGGCTCACAGAAAAGAACTCCACTATGTGGACTTGCAACTGAGACAAAAAATGAAGTTTCTATACAACGCAGTGACTTCTCGCTGACATATTGAGTAAAACGCGTTTTCTTACGAATTAGCTCGCCTACAACCGTATTTGTTCTGTGTGTGGACGTTTGTCCGTTAAACATATTGAGGAGAGCATTTGTGATACAGCAAAAAACGTCCCCCGACTCATCAAGATGATGATTTATGACGTGACAGCAATTTGGCACAAGAGAGACTGGCTTAGGTTTAGCGGACGGATCAGGACATGGGTTTAAAATTTGACTAATCCACCATGGTTCCGCAAACCTGGTCTCATGCTTACAAAAACCATGTCACCACATCGCTTTTTTACTCAAACAAAAATATGTTGCAATGTGATTCGGAATGCGGTTTAGTTGCATGGCAAATCGGTCGGTGCTCGCAGGTTGCAAGAAATGAACCATCTTAAACTGTTTTACATTCGTTCCGCCACTCATGGATGACAGCTCCGATTTGGAAATTCACCGTCGTGGCCTGGGACTTTTGATGATGGCTGTATTCACAAACAGTGAACAAAACCAGATTGGAAAAGCTTTACGGCCCATTTTTCATGCCTCTGCACCATTTACAGCAGACAGTTATGAGGCATCTATTTGGGGGAAAAAAAACCCCGATTTGAATAATAATAATAAAAGAAAAAAAAAAAGTTCTTATAAAAGTCTCGACTTTCTTGCTGTAACGTACAGGTCTAAGCCAGAGCAGGCATAGATGCGGAGGGAACACACGCTCGCTTGACCAGTAAACACTGTATGTTGTTTGGCAGGAGAGTTTTGAGGTTGAGCGCTTCGCCGAGGGGAAATCTCAGCAGTGGTTTTCTGGAGGAAGAGGAAATTGTTGCCCCTTTACTTCAAACATCCAGGTTTACTGACATGCTACCAGAGTACACAGCCTGCCAGCATCACTCACCTCGAGGCAAGTGATGCCCCTGTTTTATGAAGCCACTTTGCCATTCATTAAATGACTTGCAGACAGAAATGTGGCCCGGTCTGAGGCGCCAGGCTTCTCTCTCTCTCTCTCCCTGCTCCTTCGGAACCCAGAGTAACCTGCGTTGAAAGGCCGGTACTTACTCATGCTAAACATTCCCAGCGTAATCTGTTTAATTTCCGCGCGCGTCGCGACTATGTGGACCTCAGAGGCCACCGTTGCTCGCTTGATGCACCACAACAATGACAAAGCGATAGCCGGTTGTAAGGGACACTTGAAAACAAATCCATGTAGATACCATGCTGGGACATAACATGAATAAGCCACCGTGATATGCTCATTTGCTGGTGTCGATGACATTCAAAGTCAACCTTCTCTCCCTTTGTTGTGAGGAAAGAACTCCATCAGAGAGACTGGCATAGCTTTTTCACTATTTGCACGGGAGGAACAAGGACCAAACTGAAGCTCTACCCTGGAGGGAAGTGTGTCGCCTGTGGTTTTGGACGTGCTTTGAACTTGAAGGAGTCTTTTATCAGTATACAGTGCTGCTGGGGATGTGTGAGCATGAGCAAGTGCAGCATGGCACTCGGGCAGCAAACACAAAGCAGATGCGCCGGTGCTCTCCTGATATTTCAGGGACAAACTGTGGCACTCCAACCAAATTGATGTGTACATAGAAATACCACTGAGTGTGCTTAAAGAGATCCACCCACGGGGGGTCAGGGATGTGTCAGCTCAAGCATATGGTGGTAGGAGGGTAGGGGGTAGTGGTGGTGGTGCAGGGGGCGGGGGGGAGCAGAGTAACTTATCTGCTGACTTCAAGTTGCCCCCCCAATAACCTCCCTGGCAATTTGAATAATTTCAAGAAAGCCTCTCCAGGAAATCATTGCTTTACAGCGCAAACTGGGAGGATACCCGCACGCTGAAAATTGTGCTTGTGCCCCTACTGGTATCCAATCTCTCTGCTGTACGAGTGGGATTTATTTTGACTGGAAAATAGTGATTTTTATTTATGTGTTTATTTTTTACCTACAGAGATCAAACAAGGAACCTTGGAGGCGGGGTTTAAAGTGGGATTTGTTATGTGGTGGTTTTGTGATGCCCCATGCAGGATTTAGAAATTACAGAGGTTTCCTGATCTAAATATGAACTTTTTTTTTTTTTTTTTTAAACTATGACAGCGAGAAGTAGTTATCTTGTGGACAGTAATACAAATTTTCCAATCATCTTGTCTCTTTACATTTGATATTCTGTCTACTTTTTTTTCTTTTGTCCATCCTCCGCTCTTTGTTCTCTCCCCTCCTCTATGCTCAGTGTCTGTCCGTTTATTGCTCACATGAGCTTCCGGCCGGTGTGATAACAATAATTTAGTGAAATTAGATTCATGGTCTTTATTTGATTCTTTGGTTCAGGATTTCATTTGTGTGCAGTGGCTGATTTTCTTCCTCCTCTCCAAAGCCGAGTTCCTCCTGTGTGAAGATTTTCTTACTTTAGCTCCCTAAATCAATCAGCTGAAACTAGCCCAGATTAAACATAACAGATGGTCACTGTCTATATCACCGAGTGCCTATTACATCCTCAGACTTCATGTGCTACACACTATCTATTAAACAGATTATGTGTGCTACAAATCATTCTCACAGAAGGCACATTTTTTTTTCACTCAGCAAAAGTTAAATTGGTCGGACCGTTTGCGCTGTACTTCCTGTCTCGGAAACACTACACTTGTTATTTGACTCGGAAACAACTGGAAGCGCGGTACTTTTTTCTGTCGCAAATCTCCAAACTTGATTTGGATAAACTGCATATGAGCCTATGTGGTTACTTTCTGAGTAGAAAAAAAAAAAACCCTTAAACTGTGCTGTTTGCCTCCACGAGTCAAAGTCACTGTGTCTGAAGACACGCAATGCATTGTGGGGAAGTGGAGTATGTACAATAAGTCACTGTACACATAAATTCTTTTTAATGTAGCATACTGTACATCCAGGGATTCCTCAAGTACACAAAATTCGCTGTCTATACATTTGAGATACGTTTAGTATGAATAGTATGTTAGTACGTGATTCCAAACATAGAGGCAAAGTCAGTTGACATTATATTATATTGTTAAAAGTTTGCCAATGAAGTTAAGTATAAAATCAGTCGTTTGGTTACCTTAAGAATGATTCTATTTGGTGAAGGCCTGTTAACACACATCATCCAGGAGCCGCCATGTTAGCCCTCACGCCGACAAGTGATGTTGGTGCGGTACATAATAAAGTATAAACTGACCGTATACTCCTATGTCACGATGTTTGTTGAATAAAACACGGAAAATATGTATCACTGAAGAGGTAAGGCTGAGCATCCATTGATGAGCCCAGTCCAATTTAATGCCTTATTATAGGTAAGCCTCCTTGTCCAGACTATGACTGATTCGCATTCAGATTCACAACTTCTACAAACAGAATGCCAATGTGCACCATGAGAAAACACTAAAAAGAGGCTTTTGTGCAAACAACGCTGCAGCATCTTCTTACAGAGCAACATTACGGCCGGACGTCTGAGAACATGGAACCTCACTCAAAACTGAATAAAAGTCACACCATATTGCGTGAAGCCGAAATACGGTGAACGGGCAAAACGTGGCTTAATGAGGCGTCTGCCGTGGATGTTTCTTAATTATTACAAAACGTTCCACATTACGAAAAGGAACGCGCCATTCATCTTCATCTAGCTTGAAGGGACTTTAAGGATAAAAGCAGGAACATCTCCGCAAGATTAAAGCAAAGTGGTTGGCAATGATTTCCCATTTATCCCCCTTTAGAAGTCTGTTGAGTTGCTGCGGTATTGGTATTCAAAACTCATTATGAACCATTCTTCTGCCTCCGTCCCCGCGGTAGCCATGGCCACAATATGCTTTCAGGTCTATATGTCCCGTTTTTGTGAGCTTAATGTCTCAGGGACGCCTGGACAGACCCTCTCTCTTTATATCACCGGGCGCTTTGTCCTCAAGTCTGTTCCTGTTTCATGAAAGTGATCTCAGACACACCGTTGTAAGGAAAAGTCTTCAAATGTGGCGCAAATGTCACCTCAGGTTCAAGCACGAATCGGTTACATTTTGGTGATGAGAGGTCAAGGAGGTCACTGTGATCTCACAAATGATGTTTTTTTTTTTTTTTTTTTTGGCCATAATTCCCAGTTTCATCTACAGATTATGACACTTTTGATCAAAAGATGACTTAGATTGCATTAGATGATAAATGACAGCATTCATGCAAAAATCAAGGGTTAGTCAACTTCTCCGTGACCTCTATCGGGTCAGTTTTCTTTAGATTCGGCATGTTCAGGGGTCAAACGTCAAGGTTATTGTGAGATCACATCTGCAGCATTCTCGGGAACAAGAGTGCAGTGATTAGAGGGTCAGAGGTCAGTGTCACTGTGACCTCACGTGCTGATAATGACAAAATTTTACACCACTTTACCACGGATTGATGCATGTACGTATGTACTTTACCGCAAAGGTTATGGGTAGGAATTGATGAAAACTGCATTGTGGTGATTTTGGTTGCATTAAATACACTTTGTAGCACAGTCTGTAGTCCATTACAACCAAAGTATTTGAAAACATAAGTGAGTAGGAAATAACATGATCCCTTGCTCACATATCGTTGTCATGGTTGTATATTAAGCCCGGAAATGATGTCATCTTAAAGCGAACCTCACAGCATCAGAAAACTGGAAGGAAATACTGAACACAAGCAGAGATAATCAAGTCTGATAAGTAATTCAACTACACATTAATTAGACTCAGACAGGACTGGAACCCAGAATCGGTGTGTGACCCGCTCATCCTGTCCGACCTGTTGACCCGTTAACGGACTTTGTCTCTATTTATGCTCCGTCACCTGACTTCCTGAGGCGTTTACTGGCAAGAGGCCTTTGAGGAGGCTCTCTGGCAGACGGCGACGCGGGCGAGCGTCTGCCATTACTGATTGTGTTGCATTTAATGGAATTTACCTCCACCTGCTGCGTTTGTCTAACGGGGCCTCGCCCCGCCGCGAGTGATCCTGCCGTGTGACTGCGCTTGGACTCCGCCGTCAGTGAACAGCTGAACTCGATGCCTCTCAAAGATACAGCGGCGGTTTTTGTCGCTGCGCCAGAGGCTTCGTCTTTATGCGAGACCACAACAATGAAATGCAAATCCGCAGTAAGCGCACGCTTGGCAGCCTAACACATCACGTCTGCAAATAAAAACAAGTATCCACATGGCTTTTTTTTTCCTTCTTTTCTTTTTTTTTGTGCAGAGACAAAGGCGCATAGATGTTTCTATCACAGCAGCCCAAGAGGTGCTTTAAAATCCTGCTTCCCTGCTTATTTCATTAGAGCGGTCATGCCAAATGCATGCAAGAGTAATGATCTACGGTTTATGATTGTGATAGAGATGAACAGCCCAAGTCTTCTCCCTCGAAACACATGAAGGGGAAAATCCTCCGCACGCAGGCTCTTCTCCTCCCCTCGGTAGCAGCACCACTTGTGCGTTCAGATGTAACACAGATCAAATCTTGTGAGCACCTCAGTTGGTGACGTTCATGGGGGGATTTCCGGCAGATGGCTCGGAGTCCTCAGGTACGTCTGAGTCGTTCCCGGTCTGACGTGCTGATAGCCGACCACCGCAAAAACAAACGGCGCGTAAACAGCGTTTTAATCGACGCTCTGATCGACGCAGCTCTTTCTGTTTCGCGCTCGTTCTTTGCTCAGTTAGGTTCATTGTGGCGTCATTAAACAAAAAAAAAGCCTGAATGATAATTTAGCAGCAGGCTTTCCTTCGCCGTCAGTGGAGCCGCTGAGCAAGGCACTTAAGCTTCGCTAAGCCGCTCAGCTGAGTGACGCTCCGGATTATACTGGACTTGTCTGACTGGTGTGACTTGATCTCGGGAACACCTCCTGCCTGCTCAGCAAAGTGAACTGATAATTGTGGAAAAAAAAGGTCTCTACTTTTCCTCTGCTTGGCATCTATATCCTTTTTTTTTCAACACGAGGTGCTGAAAAGTTGCTGCCAAAGGAGAATGATGAATGAAGCTTTAAATTCCATGAAAGAAAACCACTCGACGGGTATCAAAAATGCCATACTCTACAGGAGAGGAGAGCCACCTACCCTGCAGAAATGACTGATTCTAAGTGCTCTACAAAAAAAAAAAGTCCTGTTCATTCTTTATTTACTTTTTTACCTGCCATCCGTTTGTTCTGTGGCTGGTGAAAATAAACATGATCTTAGGTGGCAGCAGTGACCTTGTGAATTTCCAGAAAGGAATATATCCCTCTTGAAAGCTGTCAGAGCTCATAATTAACATCAACTGGATGTTGAACGGAGGACTTCAAGTACATTTTGTATTCAGAACTTAACTTAACTTAATTTTTACTCATTTCATGATTCTGATTACTTTAGCTGATGAGCGTAGTCAGACACAAAGCTATTACATTTAGTGTGAAAATATCCGGAAGGCTGGCACTTTCGGTTAATATTAAATGTGAATAATAAAACCAACATAAGTGGCTTTGGAAGTGTTTTAACATTTCTTTTTGCCTTGTTTTGATTTTTTTTTTGTCCCAGATAACTTGGGCACGAGGAAGGTGTGTAAAAATTTGAATGTTCCAATAAATGTAAGGTTTGCAGGACAATGGATAATAAATCATAAGGTTGTACTCAGCTATATGTGTGTGGAAACTACGAACTAAACTTCTTTGTGGATCTGAAAATGATTATGAAATTAAGGAAAAAAAAAAAGAAGCCCTCCAGCCTGTAATAGTTATATTCTGAAACCAGTGATGAGGGGTTTTTAGTCTCCGTCTTGCTTTAATGGCTCATTAATTCACAGTGTTAAATTTATCCGCCAATATTTGTTTTCTGAAAACGGATCGATTCCAGGAAACAAGAGATCAGGAAATCATGGTGTCAACAGTTTAGGCAAGACATTATTAAGACATTTGAAAATTGGTGTAATATTTTAGGGGAGGATCTGCAATTTAGAGAGAAATGAAGAAAATTCTGTCCAAATGTTATGATGTGTACGAAGGCCTCACCAACGGAGGTGTTACTTAACATCCATGCCAAGTAAAAGGGCACATGGAAGCACGTGGGCAGTGGCGACTGTGTCATTCGAAATGGTATTTTGATGTAAAAAAAGAAGCGAAAATTAGCCTCAAAACTGAAAGGAAACAAAATACAGCAAGCAGAGCAGTTTGATTTGCAATGGGTTTTGTAATTATTGTTTTTGCAATGTCAGGAGAACAGACAACCAATTTCATCGGGCAAAAATAGGATGGCTTGTTTTTGTGGATGTGACATATGTGTGCAGCAAACCAATCAGCAAAACTGTAAAAATGTATATGCATCTCAATGGATGTTGTCATATGCTGGAATTATGTGAGGTTTTTTTTTTTTGTTGTTGTTGTTTAAATTAATGTCATTATGAAATAAGCGTTGTTATCAGCCTTTTTTTTTTTTTTTTTTGGAAAAACAGCAACAATCCTTCAGCTGTCAGACACTCTGTGGAGGCAACTGTGGCACTGCAAAGTCGATGCGTGAGAGAGACTTTGGCTGTGGAACGTTTTTGAGCAACCCTCTGCAAAGGTTCAGAGGCCTTTTGCTGGAGGTTGAAATATTTAGATGTCTGCCATATACTGCTCTGAATTATTGAAAATATTTCTCGATGTCTCGGTATCATTCAAAAACATTAACCACATTCTAGCGCCGCAGTAGTGAAGAGCGGCGAGAGAGGGGATTCTTCAGATTCTTCCGTTCTAAAGGGCTTTGGTTAATTACATTTGAAGCAAGTACTTAGACTGCTGTAAATTGCACAGTTATCAGTAATATGACATAATTATTCTGAGCTTACCAAGTCATATGCAAAAGTATTTCTGGTCTAAGGTCTTTTGGGTAAAATTCCCGCGTGATGTGAGGAAAATGTAGGGCAGTTTCCTAGACTCACTAAACGTGAATGACAACTGGTAATGAATTGCATTTCCTTGCTCTCGTGCAGGCGGGTGATGCGCACGCGTACACATCTGTATCCGTGAAAGTGGCTGTATATGACATCTCTGCTGCTGTGCTCTCCTAGAGCTGCAAAGCCCAACGCTGCTGGATGAGAAGGAGGCGGCTGGGATGCAGGTGGGGGGCTGTGGGGGGAGGTGTGTCAAGAACATGATGCATTGTGTACATAGTGGGAAATAGGTAGTCTTCATTTGAAAGTCAATGCCAAAGCTTGTACGTACTCTGGGGGATTTTAAAATCATGAGCCAAAGTTATGATGGCACTCTCTCTCAGGGGGTCCAGAGAGAAACTTCTTGGCACTTTCTGCCTCTTTTAATGCTTTCAAGGAAAATAATAATTATTAAAAAAAAAAAGAAAAAAGATCATCCGACCCTCACAAAAGGACTTTTAAAATGTGTACCCAGCAACACTACAGTTTTCCAATATAAAGTACCGCATTTATTCCCTGTTTAAACGATATTGTGTGGTGTATGACATCATGCATGTTTTTTTTTTTTTCACAGAAGACGACAGGGGGGATGTGATTCTTATTTGCAACTTAATAAGCCTTAACAATAGTCTTTCAATGGAGAAGAAAACGCCTTTTGTAGAGTTTAACCTGCAATGAAATCACGTAAATAAATAAGGTGCCAGTTGACTCTGAAGTGAAACTATTGTCTGCAGCTTTGCGTGGCTCCCATCCTCATGATGGTTATCGTGTCGAGCAGAAAACGGAGACACTAAAATGTTGAGCTGCTGTCTAAGGTCATTTTGGAGCTCTGGGTGATGCATTGAGCTGCTTCCAATGTTTAGCCCCCCCCCCTCATTGGTATAAATAGAGTAGAAAACATATGTCTCTTTACTGCACAATTAATCAGAGCTGCAAATTGAAGCAACACTCCAGTTTCCAAAAATAGTGTCAAAGCCCAGTTAGGGGGCAGTTTGCTGCGGATGAATAGGACTTTCACGCAAGAGACTGGAATCTGAATGATTACTGGCGCTTATTGCAATACTTTTGTTAATTATCGTTTTCAGACCTCCGTAACCTGTAATTTTCATGGGTTATAATAGTAATTGTTATTGTTATCGTTATTGTTATTTTGATTATGTTGCTGTCTGGAAAGAATTTAGGAAAAGATGATTGAGTTTGCTCCCTGTGGCAGAGAGCTTTCAAGGCTTACTTTTTCCATGGACCTGGGTACAAATAGCATTTTTGGCTGTGGACACCTGTGAGCTAATAGTATCTGTCTATTTGATAATAATAATGACAATTTAGCATTTGTCCTTGCCTTGAGCTTTGCTTCCATCTCTTTTGCTCTTTGTAGATTGTCATCGGGCCAGAGCTCTTTTCAACATTAATGAAGTACAAGATGAAACGAAGTGGATGCAATGGCAACTGACTCGCAGAGCGCACGCACACACACAGACACACACACGGACACACACACACATGCACACACACACAACAAAAAAAACTTTCTCTGTGCTCTCTCACAGGAGCCATTTATATGTGTGTCTAGTCTGCTCGACGGCGATTTCTGGTGTTTTAAAAGAAAATGAGGAACATTTTAATGAGGTACTAAAAAGCATATTGGCGGTTCAGACCCTTCTCCAGATTAACAATTCACCAGAAGTCCATATAGAACTGGAACGTCGTGCTGCTACTGATCCTGATAATGAGTTAAACTAACACAGCTGTGCTGTATGATGCCGCCTAACTTCTTAGAACTGTTCCATATGTCTCTGTCTTTGACGCAGCATCCCGCAAAAGTTAGTCCATTAATAACCCATTTAACACTGGGACGCGACAAAGATACTGATTGATTGTGCCGACCGATATGGTAATCCAGCCGGCTCGTGTGTCTGAAAGGCTGTGCCACCGCTGAAGTGGAGCGGCAGCGGTTGTTGCAGGCAGGGTTCCTACCTGGATCCCGAGACTTTAGAAAGGCATAGAAAATGAATATAACCACGTTGAAGAGGTAAGAATGTGGCTGTCAGTCCCCCTGGCAACTGTGATATGTCTGCAGGGCTTTGATCATTACCAGCTTTTTAAAGATTACTTTGCAAAGTTCAGATAGACTTGATCTTTGCTTTCAGAAAAAGAAAAAAAAAAGAGAGAGAAAAGAAAAAAAAAGCACTTTTAATGCCCCCACTTCCCTCCTGCACTGGCAGAGAAAGAGGTTAATGACTTGCTTGACAGGATTTCATCTAAGTTGCTAAAAGCGTCATTCTGAAGGCAAACAGCCTAAAGACTAAGACATAAAACAGCAATATTCAGCTGGTATGCTTTAATGTATGCATATGCTTAGATATTTTTTTCTTTTTTTCATTTTTTTTTCTTTTGGGATGTGATTTCCTTTGAATATTTGCTCTAATTAGCGGCTTTGTTTTTGGCCCTGTTGTGAGAATGTGACTTAAATGTTTCAGCTGATTCCACCGGGGGAGCTGGATGAATAGGTCAGTGGGATGGTGGTTATTGTGTAGGAGGAGATCCTATCTTGGTTCTTTCAATCTGACAAAGAGCGTCATGTTTTTTTTTAAAGCCAACGTTTTTTTTTGCGGTTAATAAGGAATGTCTGGGAACGGCTTCGCTTTTGTCTGGCAGACAATTACATGCTCGTCCCGGGTGTTGATATTTCTTCTGGTCATTGAAAGATACATCTCCATCAGCATCGATCACGTGACGACACACAGGCCTAATTCTTCATATATATTTTCAACCCAACTGGAAAAAAGGGATGGAAACTGGAAGCCGAAGCTCTGCGGGAACCCGGCGGGTGTCAGGGGAAGGCAATAAAAGTCACATAAAGTCACGGAAATAAAGTTTCAATTCAATGTCCGGCGCATCACCGTGACATGCTGCTCCGCTGGCGCGACCCTCTTGACCTCCAGTGAATAGCATGTGGGCCCGCAGAGCTGCAGCAACACTGCCATTGTTGTCAGACTCGGTGTCACTCTGGAGGAACAAGGAGGCAGGGTCACCATCCCGCTGTCAGTCATCTCGCTTTGCCGGAGGAGGACGGGCGAGCAGGCAGGCAGGCGGGCGCCGGCGGCGGCTCTCGGACGCAGCTCCGCGTTTGAAAATCAACAGCTCAAGTCGAGCGAAGTTTATTTCTTAAGCACCTCTTACAAAAAGGGGATTATTGTGACAGGCCGCACAAAGAAATGAGGACATAAATGCAGATAGAGACAAGGGAGAGAAAGTGAGAGGGAAGAGATGCTTTGCAGATTTTTGGCATAGAGCTCGTTAGCGTGTGTCTGTGTATTTGTGTGTTTTTAATCTTGGGTTTGGGCAATATTAGAGCACCAGTTAGCATCTCCTCTGCTTGTCTTTTCCTGTGTTTTTACTTCCTCAAAGATTGCCTTTTCTGGGGCATGGCATGCTTTTTTTTTTTTTTTTTCCTTTTTTTTTTTTCTCGAAACACTGTTTGTTTAATTCATGTCATGCAAAGGTCAATCTTGTTTTTATTCAGCGGAATGAATAATTGAAAATGCACTTGTATTGGGACAAGCGAAAGTGAATATTCTCACTCCGTTAAATCAATATATTTGCATCGCAGATCTGCCGGCGTGTGAGGAAACTGTTCAAGATGTAATCTCTCCGCTACATCACAGTTGCTTGACTTAGACACTCAGCCTAATTAATCCAAAGCCCTCACTTTAATTGCCTTAATATATTGGCTCTTCGTCTTCTTTATCTTGATTTTCTCATTACGTCTATTTCCCTTTAATTGATTCAAAAGCAGATCTAATCTCCACTCCAAGTGTGGGGCACGTATTGATAGCTTTGGTTTAAACCGGCGACAGTTTTGCGGTTCTCATTGTCTACACTAATTACGACTGCCTTGATGTATTATCTTATCCAGCGGGTATTGAGCATCCCGAGTGTTGTTACGACGCACTCACTGTTCTTCTCTGGCTTCCCTTTTTCTTCCCTTTTTTTTGACAGGGAAAGACCAATGACTGCAGCCAGATGGTGGTTGGCGGCAATTCTACCGTTGGGGCTCGCTGTGCTCGGCACCAACGGGAGGCCCAACGGCGAGGGATTTGGGTCGCCGCCCTATCGACCAGTCGTGAGATTCCGACACAAGGTATTGATTGGCACCTGTTTTCCTGCGCTGTTGTAACGAGACACCTTTCCTTTCTAAGCATGAAACTTACACTCTCTTTCTCCAACGCTCCCTCTTTGCTGTTTTTCCTGCCCACTGAAAAAAACAAACACTTGAACTATGAATCACTGTCCTGCCTTGTGTGTGGCAGCGAGCTGCGTTCGCGGAGATTAACACGAGGCAGAGGCGAGCTCTGAATGAAGCGGGGGGTAAAAAAAACTGCTCATTGACTAAGAGACGCAACTAAGAGGACCCGCAAATAAAATCTGTGACATCTTTTCATATCGCTGCCGAAACGTGCTCCTTGAAATCTCAAGGAGCAAGTTTTGTGTCTCTTTCCGCTAAACTAGTCACACACACACACGCGCGCGCGCGCGCATACACTCTCTCATTTGGTTCAGAAGTGTCACAGTGGCAAAGATGGATCAATTAGACCCAGACTGGCTGATTATATATAAATATATGGCTGACTTGCCAGACGGGGACTTGAGTGTGTTTTATCAAGAGGAAGTGAATGGATTGTGGTCCTTCAGTGCACTTTTCACATAAGCCCCCTTCGTAGCTCCATGTGCCGGTAAACACTTCTGTATCCAGTCGAAGACATAGATTTGTAGCGATAATGGATAAACAATTAGAAAAAAAAATGGTTGCATATTCATATTCACTTCATTTTCATCTGTTGCACTTTAAGTGTCTGTCGCTCAGCTTTTGCCACTTTTGCATGGTAACGAAGAGCAGAGATGGTCGCGTTAAAGGTTGGAAGACAGAGCTCGCCAGGTAGCCGGAATGAGGCGGCGATGGGGAGAGAGACGGAGAGTGAGAGAAACAGAGATGGAGAGAATGAGAGAGAGAGGGAGAGAGAGAGAGAGAGAGAGCAGGAGCAGATGGTGGGAACGTCATTGGACTGTATCGGGGTTGAGCGAGGAGCTGCGAGCGATGCGAGGCTGAATCAACACAAAAGAGGGTCGGGCCTTTTCAACAGTGGCCGATCATAAAGTGCCTCATAAAGTGTTTTCTAAATGTGGTGGGGGCGAGAAAAAAAAAAATTAAAAAGAAAGGAAGAACTCCAGTTGGAAGAACTAGTTTGTTGTTTGAAAGCTTTAGTTTGGCTCTTTGCAGAAAGAGAATTTGCAGAATGAGAACGTCATGGCAGTCTGCAAAAGTCAGACACAGGCCGCACAGGGCAGACGGAGACGCCACAGAGGCCAGACAAAATGCGCTTCTAAGCAACTGATAGTTCACCCATCGCTCATTTACTCGGTTATTTTGACCCGCGTGGTATGAACATAAAAGTTCAGGTGAGGCTCCTCGGAGTTAAAATCGAGGATGCTGAAATGCGGGAACGGTCAGCCACAACGTGTCTTTTCATAGTTTCCCGCTCACTCTTGAACGGCAGATGTCAGCAAATTGCCCTGCTTCTTCTCAGCCGGCGTGAAAACTCGGGTCAGCGAGACGGAGCACTCCGACGGACACGGGTGAGCCCGGGTTGGTTCAAAACACTGAAAAAGGGGACGTCATTCAAACGTTGCAAATTGCTAAATGTTGAGAAGAGGAAGGCAATTAAATCTCGCCGTCTTGCCAAACATGTTGCTGAAAGTTTGAACATATAGCAGCTTTGGGAATTCAGAGGTAGTCCCAATCTTAGTTATTGCTTTGTTGTCACCAAAATTTGCATATATATTTTTTTTAATTTTCTCACTGTGAGCCTTTTCGAGTGGTGCTTATGTTGTTTTTGTCCCCAACCCAATCCCAGGTATCCGTGATTCCATATGAATGAAAAAAATCTACCCTCTTAAGTTTGAAAATCATGTCTCTTTGCATTGCATAGTTATTATAGAGCAGGGATGCGGCCCACTTTAATCTCCAGTGGGCCGAGGCAGTAAAACCGTTGCATAACTACTGTAAAGAACATCAAAGTTAGTCAACCATCTATTTACAAACCAGCTCTGAGCAAACAGATTTTGGATGAAAAAACTAGCAATTTCAGCAATGTTGTGTGCTTTTTTTTTGTTTCTTCTCCTTTTCTTCTCTCTCTCTCTCTTTTAAAAAAAAAAAATTACTCAGATTTTTGAAAGTGAACAATAGTATTCTAACTTTTTTACTTTATGATGCAAACAACTTGCCGGGGTCTAGAAAGACTTTGATTTCCTTGAGATGTTTCATCTCCACACATGCATCAAGAAGAATTACCTGCCTTACAAACCATTCAGTATTGTTCCAGGTATGTCAGTTACTGAAGCTGCTGATTAACAATACTGTATATTTATTATATTTAATTTTTACTAGCATCAATAACATGTATGGTCTGGATTGGACCCTCTGGCGGGCCAGTTCGGGCTCTCTGTTTTAGTATAGTTTGATAGAGTAAGTATTTCTGATTGTAATTCATCTATAGGTCTTCTTGTTACTGACTAGTCCCTAATGAGTTCTGATTTTCTCTTTTTATTGCTGTGGTTTGAGAACATGAGTGACAGGAATAATTAAAATAATGTACGCTCTCGTGTCACGGGAATTTGATGAGCGACCACAAAAATGATGTATATGCTCTCCAACTCCAATGAAATTAATGTGTCAGGCCCGTGATTACATCGCAGAGGAATGTCATTACAGCATCTGCATACAATTACAATTCATCTTGTGCAGGGACAGAGGTAAACTTCGCTCATCTATCTACCTGTCAGTCGAGACCGCGGAAATTTACAGCCCCTCTGCGCAAAATAACCACATTGCAAGCTATTTCCGAAAATATGTCATGGGCTTTTTTCAGTTTTTTTTTTTTCTTATCTTGCCGCTTTTGGCTGAGATTGCATGGAAACTTGGGTCCTCCACCCATCAATACAGTTGAGCGACTTGCATTAAAGAACCCTTGATGAGATATTGTAGAGAAGCGATACGTTTTTGAGCATGACTGACAGCTCAACCTTGTAATTCTCCCGAGACGCTTAAAGGACGGTGGGTAGAACAAGTCCCTTTACGACGGGCCAAGAGTGTTTTGAAATCTACTTCCTCTCATGTTCGCCATTAGTGAAGAATGTGATAAAGAAAATAATTACGACACAAGTGGGCTCATTCCATCATCTACAAGTTCAGAAAAAAAAAAAAAAAAAAGTGCTGCACAGCTGTTTCATATCGCAATGATGGCGGCCGCGGTTAATGCTGCGACTTGTTTGGCGCTTTGAAGGACAGTGTTTGACAAGGGCGACCGAATTAGACGCGACCTTATAAGCTCTCCCCACAAAGACTTCAATCACCAGAAGGCACTCGGCCATAAACAGCTGGTCACATGCCCCTCCCATAATTCCCATGGTATTGTTTCAGAAAGTCACTGCGAAATCCTCTACATGGGGTCATGCATGATACCCATCATGCTCCGCGGGAATTCTGATTGTAGTGGTCAGAGTTGATCCTGGCCCGCTTCTGTATATTAATCATGGACAAATTGTGGTGTAAGTCTTCTTTTTGACAATCGATTGCAGCTTCTAAGGTCATGACAAACACAACATTCTGAATGTCAGATGCTTCTTCTTCTTCTTTTTTTTTTTCTTCTACCAATCAGGAACCACAATAGGTGACAGATACATGCAGGCCATTAAAGAAGACTCAAAGAGCCCATTTTGTGCTGATTTTCAGGTTCATGGTATTATTTGCTGTGCCTACTATACTACGTTTACATGCTTTCCAAAACATTATATAACAGCCCCTGTAATCACCTTGTATTTGACACGTAACACTTTGACCGTTGCCTTTTTTCAAGCCCCGCCTCCAAAACGTGCTCTGAGTGCTCAGTTCATGCCGACATCAGTGGCGGCTCACATCTCCGCCGTGCTTTCGCGGCATTGCTGCACACGCGACACGAATATTGCCGCGTTACGACAAAACCTTCACCGTGTCAGAGCAGAAATCCGTATTAGTCTCAGCATTCCCCGGGAGCAGCCACGGGAGCCGAGCAAACATGCTAACGGCAAGTTTTATTGACTTGTGCAAAATAAACAGTAAGACATAGAATATGATGAAAGCTACAGCTTCCATATTTGAAGTTGCTTAACAGACAACTGCTATTGATCAGCTGCCCTCAGCTTGGCAGACTTTTTACATGAGCCTAACCTTGTTCATTTATCCATTCAATTTCACTAAATCTATTTTTTTTTTTTTTTTTTTTTTGTAAATGCCGTTACTTAGAGGAGATCTGATTTCACACAGGTTCTCCCAAGACAAGTTTCACTGTATAAGTAATGGAGAGGCTTGATGTTTTTTTTTTTTTGGGAGGAATTTTTGGGAGAAGTGGCCAGGCCCGACTCAACATGGGGGACAAAAGCAATTTCTGAGAGTCGGTCGCTCTGACATCAAGCTGTTATGTCAGGACAAACAAAATGGAGGCAAGGACAACTGTGTGCAAAGCCCCGTCCATCCTGCATCGGCTCGGCCACATGGCAAATCTAGATTAACAGGGGATAAGTAGAGAGGGAGTGGGAGGGAGAGAATGAGAGAGAGAGTAAGAGAGTTGGGATGGCCAAATGGAATTGAGGTAAAGAGACAAGGAAAGAGAGAAATAAAAAAAGAATAAACCGCAAAAATTCCCAGCTCGACACCGAGAAGCTGCACTTAAAGCTGCGAGTGGAAGCGTTTGGTTTAAATGTAACCGGTGTCAATGTTATCCCCTCCCCTCCGCCACCCCCGCCCCTTAGCTGGTCAGTTTTAGCCCAAGCCCTTGTCACTCATCTTGATGAGCTGTCTACTTTCAAATGGCAGCGAGCCTGAGGCTGAGGGAGCCGCTCGCTTTAAAATCTCCACAGGGGCTGAGGAGGCCGACGCTGCATGGAGCCAATCTACTGTAACAATAACAAGATGTCCATGTCCATGCTGGTGTTAACCTGTGCTTCTCACAGGCTGCTCCGCTGCACACTTATCTTCTCTGTTCATTGGCTTGTAACTCACTTTACCTGCTTATTGATATATATTGACTTTCAATGTGGAGACTGGCTTCTGTTGTGAATAGCAACAGCCCGGAATCCTTCAGGGCCGCAAAAGGAGCCACACGGCAAATCCTCAGATTTCTCTGGGACGATGAAATTCGGGTATCCGGCTCGGAGGGCGTGGAGATGAGCTCCAGAGGTTTAAAATTCCCCAGAAACTCATCGCTGTGCCTCAAAATGACATTACAATTCTGTCATGGCCTTAAAATGGCTTGGATGTGACTCTACGTATTACATCTATTTGTATAGTAGTTGGAGATCTTTGAATATTCTGATCTATCCTTCCTTGACCCCGCCCCCTTCGACTCCAGAAAAAAACATTTTAAATTTGGTGACTATAATATTGTTGTAACAATGGCAAGTATTAATACTGGAGTAATTCAGCCATATACTGTATGTTTGCCCAAGAAAGCCAATGTAAAGAAGAAGAGGAAGCGCTAATTGTAACAGACAGGCGATACCCGTGTGTTTTCTGCTATTTTTGCAATGCCTCAAAATAAACTAGATCTACTTTTGTCATATTTCAAGATCTTTTGGCAAAACATGAAATTAATAGTTTCAGATATTTTTACTTTCATAACCAAAAAAAACACAAAACAAAAAAAAACATTTTTTTTTTTTGCCAACCTTTGGCAAACCATAGCAAACCTCTAAGCCAAGCAGCTATCTGATATCCTGCCAGCTCCTAGTTAGCTTGCATGACAGCCAGTTTTTTTCCTTCTTGCGTCGACACATCGCATGCAAATGATTCAGAAGGCCCCGGCTCAAAAGCAGTCATGATTGGTTCCTTATGTTTTCTGCTTAGAAGTCCTGTTGGAGACAGTCGTTGGTTCACTGCAGATCCAAAGCTGAATTCCCTAAGACGCAGATAGCTCATATTTATATCTTTTAACACATAAGAAACAGTAAGGTTAAAAACTTGTTCATCTGCAGAGGGTGTCTTTAAGGTCAAAATGGCCTTGTATTTATAAATAGAATCAAAAGATGCCACTCTTTAAAACATTTTCATCGGTTAGAATAAAATGTCAAAGGATTGATGATAGGAAGGAGTTTCCAGTATGAGAAGTCTTTCATTTGCGTTAATAATTGCGAAATAAGCACCAGAATTACAGCAGTCACATTACAAAACAATATATGCACATATACATTTCATGAATTTGATTTACTAACGCAGTTTGGCGATGCTGCCGTGGGGATAGCCAAGTTCATTTTTACTTTTTATTTTTTGCAGATGTCTGCATCAGCACTTCTGCCCTCCCAAAGCAGCAGTCATATTGCAATTATTGAGGAAGTTTTTTTTTTTTTTTTTTTTTTTTTTTTTAT
>CAAKHG010014722.1:28155-65743 GCA_901007715.1 Dactylopterus volitans
CCCCCCCCCCCGAGTCTCAGGGCGGCAGAGACAGGCCTGCCAGCGGCTCTGGGGAAATCACTCTCTTCAAACAAATGAAGTGTGAACACAGTCTGCCATATGCAAATCAGCCCCATTTATATCTCCCCTACCTGTAGTGCAGTTCTAAATGTCAGCTCCTCCAGAGGGGTGGGTGGGCTAGGGTTGGGGGTGATGGGGGCTGGAGGTGGACGAGGAATATCGAGAGAACCACAGGTGTTGTCTGTGATTTGTGCCCACTGGGTCACCAGTCAACAATATCATTAACCATCCAGAAAGATCATGTGTTATTTATTTATTTATTTAATAACTTGTTTTTTTTTTTGCTCGGTTGTTTAATAGTCTCATCAGAATAATTAGACTTAAGGGCAGCAAATGTTTGAAAAAAAAAGAAAAGAAAAGAAAGCTGTGACTGGTTCAAGGTTTGCCGCTGAATATGACACGTCTTATTATGAAATATTGTAATTATCATGAATCTGTGCAACATTACTGTTGTCAAGAAGAAACAGTAGCATTCTGGGCTTTTTGGGTTGCATTTCGGGATTTAATTGTAGCCGTACAGTGTTATACACAAGTAGAATGTTCTAAATCATAACTGATTAGTTTTACTCGTTTTTCTTCTTCTTCTTTTTTTCTTTCTTCTTCGTGTTGTTCTTCTGCATCTTGAAGGCTTTAGACACCGTTCAATGTAGAACTTTTGAAGGACGTTTATTCTTCCTTTCAGACTTTTTAATAACTTTCAAACTTTTCACAATCTCAAACTTAACTCAAAAAAATAAAGTGCCATTGAAATGAATACGCTTACTTTTTTTTTTTTTTTCGCTGTCTGAAGTTCTGTCACCTTGGTTTGCCATGCTTTATCATGGCAGTTCAGCTATGCGATACCAATTTGTACTTACTCACATTCCATTCATATTTTTGTGATGCCAAAGCAAACCACATTGTTGTTTTCATTTTATACCTGATACATTCATGCTTCATATTTTTCATTTTTTCGGCATTTCGATTCAGCGCTGCTGCGTTCACGTTTCCCAATTGTAATGAAAGAACTCGACACACCTGATTATAATTTACAGCAAGAAGTGCACAAAGTAAACATGGTATATATGGAATACCAACATGGCAGAATACCACAGAGAATAAGTAGCACTGACTGAGATGTATGGTGAGATATGATAACTGCTCTCCGCATTCACAATCAGCTTCAACCGGTGACATTCCAACGACATAACAATCCTCGTACATTTAAAACTCTCGAAACGCAGCTCCTATTTCATTGACCGAGCGTCTCTCAAGAAAATGTGTGGTGTGCAAAGTTACAGTGCAAACCCAAGAATTTTAAGTAGGCAGTCATGGGCCGCTGTTCATTGTTGACCTGTTGCATAATGCATCTTTTTTCATAACACTCTGCTGTTCGGTCTTGTGAAAACAAAACCCTGAAAAAAAAAAAGAAAAAAAAAGTGACATTTCTGTACAAGAGGAAGAAGGATGAGCCATCCAGATATCACTGATATTACTGAAGAAGAATCAAATATCTATGCCTCTTTCTTTCAGGCTCCTGGATTGTTCAGGGCAGCATTCAGGATAGTGGTCGCACTTTTTCCGCATTTTCCACAGTCATCATTAGCATGTTCGTGTGAAAAGCAGCTGCTTTTATGGGGATCCCACTAAAAGGGTCACACTTATTTACTCCTCTTTGTCTTGACATTGTGATTTTTCTCTTTGTCTCTTTTATTTTTCACTGAAACACAGGTTCTGTTATTTTCACTGAAGCACAGGTTCACTGTGGTCGGCAAAAATGTGACCCCCTGCATTTGTTTGGATGATGGATGCACCTGGACAGTCAATGCTAACACAAAGGAAAGACAGGGAGCAGGCAGATAAGCAAAGAAAATCGTAAAAACAATAAAGCCATCCACAACCTCAAAGAGAAGGACAGAATTTAAAAAAAAAACAAACAAACAAAAAACTGAGTAGCCAGTTCAAAGGTTTATTGTGCATATGAGTGAAGCCGTTTAATCTAATTTCGCCGTGATGCATTAATTATCAATGCGTCATCATTGGCCATTCAGACGGGGACACTCAGAGAACTTCCCGCAGGCAGAGTGAAATAATTGGACATCATACCTGCATTCATATTCCAAATCAATCAAACATTTACAAAGAGAGTTGGCCAGTGTGGTCTGGAGAAAAGCGCCATGTCTAGACTGTCGGCTTCACCTCGGCCTTGGGTGCCCTCATTTGCATTTACTCCAGACTGAGGCGAGTGCGGATGGCGCTTACAGCTTGGCCACACTTTTTAAAGCACTGAGCAGCAAAACTTTATTGTCCGAGTTGGTCTTTCATATGCATGAATACTTCTGATATATTTCTCCATCCTCGCTGATATAAATGATACACCTGCTTCATAATAAGTAGTTGAGTTTAGATTTTGCCCCCCAAAATCCAAAAAACGAGATGAAAATGTATATAATGCACAAGGCCACATCAATAAAACTATGTGACGATAATTATATAGATGAAATTGTATTTTGAAAACACACTATAATAAAATAATAACAACAATAATTTACACGCTTTTTTACAGCTGCAATGATTAATAGATATAATAATAGTAATGATAATAAATCAAATACTGCTACTACTTTGCACTCTCTTTTTTAGAGCTTTAATGATAGCTATCGATAAATGAATTAGTGACAATCTGTTGGATCATTGACAAATGAGCTTGATTGTTTTTAAAGTAATAAATCTCTTCTGGTTTGGACAAATCTGGACATTAAGGGATGTAATCTTCCTCTTTTTTTTTCTTTTTTCTTTGTTTAGGACATTTCTGGCCTCCAAAAGATAATGCATCACCACTGTAAATTATTGTTGACCACAGCATCAGCCTTGCTCTTATGCATAGAAATCGAGTTTAAAGTGTAAAATATACGCTTCAGGCTGCAGCTGGGACGTGAACACTAAGGACCTCTTATACATATAAAAGGAAAATGCCTCCTGTCACAGTGCTAATGATCTCATCTCTCTTTTCTCCTTGTTTTTTTTACCTGCAGGATGGGATCCCTGAGAGCTTAAGGATAAAGGGTGAGTTTCCTTAGTTTTTTTTTTTTTTTTTGGTTCCTTCATCTATAACGCACAGCCTCCGACTGCTGCTGGGCATCAGGCTGCTGAGGTTTGTTCTCTGGCAGTGACCACAACATGTCTGAAGCACATCTACGGCAGGAGCTTTTATGCTCCCCGTGGTGTAAGGAATTCATGTAATTTGTTTCTGTAATTGAAAGCATCAGACAAGAGAGAGCACTTTAAACAAAACTCCACCCCAGGAAACCCATTAGGATCCCAGCACTCTATTTTCTCCTCTTTAGGCTATTTTGTTTGGCTCAACAAGGAAAACTCAACTTTTAAACACTGCAAATGGGAAAGCAAAACGCAATCGAGTGTGTAGTTATGACGCTTCACGGCAGATTTACTTTAACATGTGAATCATAGCGAAACTGCAGACGCAACCTGGTGCAGGGAGCCTCTCACCTCGGTGTCATATTGTAAAGGAGCGTCCTCAGTTATGCACGAGCAGCAGCTATAGTGTGTTCGAAACGGGAAAGCAATAAAAGTAGATGAAAAAAAAAAGCGTGTCTTCAACCTCAGTGTTGGTAATAGTCCATTGGGGCTCAAAACAAGCCACAGAGGGAGAGAGCTCGGGGAGGAGAACAGACCTCAGCCACGGTTTATACTCGCAGCCTCAAAGGATAAGCTATATATCCACCTTCTGTTGCTCAAGCAGTTCTCATATTTCGCCGCTCACATTTGCTTCAAGGCCGTTGCAAGACGTTTCCGTTGCTTTAAGGTTTGGAATATAAATCTGTACAAAGGCGTTCTGTTTTTACAGCCTCACGTCAAAAGCGTCTATGAGCCGGGCTTTGGTGGTTACTGTTGGACTGTGACTTCATATGTCGTTTGCGGCCCCGCTTCATGTTGTATGTGGAGGTGACCTTGAAACATGGCACACGGTTTCCCAGGGGAAAAAAAAAAAAAAAAAAAGCAAAGCAAAACAAAACATTAATCAAATAAGAGGAAAAGCCTCTTGAAGCCTCTCAGTTAAGATGCAAAATCCCACATTAGTGACGTTAATCTTTCAGCATGTTGGAATAATTCCGTGGAATGGCTGAGTCATCATATCTGAAGCAAAATAAATACTTCCAGCCTCTGGAAATGTTAAGATTTAAATCTTAACTCTATACCATTATTTTGGACCAGTGGTTGGCTAAATCATGGGACATGAAGAGTTTGATGGGCCGTTGTTGTTTTTGTAACCGGTTAATTAGTAAAAACGTCCAGATAATCCATCGCTGCGTCTCCTGTTTATGCCATCATCTCCAAGCACCCTCGTGCACCAGTGCGGTCCGCGACAGCGTGAATGCACTAAAGCGCCGCGTTCCTCTCGCTGTTTGACAGATGCATCTCATCTGTCAGCCTGTCACCTTTCTAATGCCTCCTCTGTCTCCTCTAAACAAGAGTCAATGTCAGGCAAAAGGTGGTGCTGCTGCCCAACATGTCTGCCACTAAGTGTTTGAAAGGGCCGCTAAATGGACGTCTCCTCATTTTTCTTCACCATAGAAGGTCGAAGCAGTAATTGTAGAGGGTGCATTACCATAAAGGGCGGCCCCAGCTGTCTGCTGTGATTCACTTTAATGCGCCATGTTCTGTAAGCTGAGAGAGGAGATCTCACTTTGGCCAGTTTTCAGCAAACTCATTTCCAGCCCCAATAACGAGAAGGAACTCTGGAGAACATCATAAATAATTCAAGCGTCACCCCGTACATTGGAGGCTTCCCATTATTACACAACTGAGGTCAATTTCACATTAAAACTTGCGTTTTACAAGCAGCGTCACCCATGACATTTTCAATGCACGTCTAGAGCGATGACAGATTACCGCGAGGATGGTAGACACAGGTGCAGCTGAACAGCGATCCAGTTCATATTCTCTCACACACACGCACACACACACTCACACAAAAAAAAAATGCAAAACTAATTCCTGGAAAATAGTCTGTGTTTTAAAACTCATGTAGAACAAATTCATAGTGCGAGTTCTGGACATCCTGTGTGTCCAAAACTTTTTTATTTATTTTTTTTTGGTGAAGATTTAAAAAAAGAAAAAAAAATCTCTCTAAATAGAGTTGATGATCTGTTGTACTGTGACGTGATGCGTTTCCTTTCTGGCTTCATCGACATTATATTCTTGCAAAATGAATAATTGTGTCTCACCTTGTGATGGACTAGCTAATGTATGTTGTTTACTCCAATCTCCTCCAGAATGCGTGCCGCAAACCTAAACATCAGGAGCGGTATAGAAAATGGTCCTACGTTGAATGTGAATGAGAGAGCCTACAAAAAGAATAGGCCGAAGGAATGCTTCACCCTGAAATCCCTTAACTGAATGTCAGCATGGAAGAGACAAAGACAGACAAATGCCAGCCATTTTCTCGGATGCTCTGTAATTGGAGTCCCAGAACGAGCTTGTTATGCAGGCTGCAGTTAGACCTTGGGCTGCCGCTGAAATGCAATTTTGCAGAATAAATGGACTGATTTAGCCCTGTGAGATACCTGATGGAACGTTTGGAGATAATCTCACCATCCTCATTACATGTAAAAAGTGTCAGCAGTGGAAACAGTGGTTTGAAGGATGGCTGGGGCTGGTGCGGTTCATAAACAGGAAGCATGGAACTGTTGCGGGTGTTTACGGACGATGGTAAATAGCAAGTGTTTAACTGTCACATTTGTTTCTGTGCAGACTTACACCAAACTGGGAACTAGGTTTCCTCGAAAAATGATCGTATCCCACATAACCAAGGAAAAACACACGTTCCAAATCTGTTATTTATTCATTTATTTTAAATATTATTACATTACTATTCATCTGTACAGGTGTGTGCTGAAACATGGCGTGTTTCCTGTGCCGACTTTCTCCATAATCCGTTTTGGAAAGACATTGATCAGGTGTGTCGGTTCACACCTGTCCACTTGACAGTGCCAACAGTGTTACCTCGTCACGGATTTATGATCATATTACCCGGCTGCTCAATAACGTTTCCGCTGCACACTAATAACAGTGAGGTGAAACAAAAGTGACTCGAGATCCTCCAGCTTTTGTGCCCCTGTCTGAAAATATGATTGACAATGATTGTCAGTGATTCAAATTGAGAGAGAGAGAAAAAAAATAAATAAATCAGTATTTCAAAACATTTTAAATGAGCTTTGATTAACTTAAGGTTTGTTTTTGTGTATATTTTTCCATAAGACTTTATGATCCTGAGGTCGTTTCAAATTGGAGGATGACAGCTTTTCAATGAAATAGCAAACACTTTAAATGTGTTGAGTTGTATAGGTCCATTGAGGCTGAAAATGACCTCCATACAGACAAGAATTTCGATATATCGGTAGCAATCTCTGTTTATAATGACAAGAGCATTCATGTAAGCATTCGTATAAGCGAGATTGCCGGAAAAAAAAACTACAAAAGTTTTCTTTAAACAGATAATGAGTTGGAACACATGAGTCTATGGTGGCCATGGCAGTGAAACACATTGATTGGGAGCCGTATAAAGCAAATATCATAAGAAAGAAGGTTAGAGTTAGATTAGAGGTGCGTGAATGCGGCGCAGTGAGTTGAGGGGCGACTTGCTAGGTCCACTGCAAACACTGCAAATGGACTTTGTTGAACTTTTTCAGTGTTCGCGAAGTCGTTGTAGAAGAAAAAGAAATGAAAAACGCATATGGGAAATCAACATTTTATCAGAAAAATCCGTGCACGTGTGCATTACGCCCAAGCAACCTTGAAGTGCAGACCTCTTCAGGCATGGATTCATGGCTACTGATGAAAGATTTCCCTGCAGATAGACTGCAATCACAGTCTTAAATAATAAGTCAGAGAACATGGAGTACTCCCATTAGCTTGGCACAGCCTTTCTGGTTTGAACTCTGCACAAGAGCAAACATCTTGTTTTGTTGCCTGGCACCAATGTTTATGTTCTCCTAATCTCCACTATTTCGTCTCCCATTCTTTCATATACACACATAATATATTAATTTGTATGCATAGCGGCTGCCTTACACCCCCACCAGACCCAGACTCATAGCAGAAGTACATTTGAATAATTCAGAGCTGCAAACACCGAGCTCTAAATTGTATATTAATTCTAAAATTACACACCACCCCCTGGGCCCGGGTTACACGTTTAATAACTCGTCACATCTGTACAGATGAGCAGCGAGCGCTGTATTGCGCTGCACTTTTCTCAGACAGAATTATTAGGAGACTCCCTGTTGTTCCATGTAGCCTTCCGCTGTTGTGTCACAATTTCATCTATAATAGCTTTCATGCAGTAAGTCTTAATCAAGTTACTGTGGCTCCACGCAGCGCGCAGCCTTTTTATGGGCATGGATGGTTTTTAAAGAGAGACTGTGTGACTGCACTGCACCATCTGCCTGTGAGCACCAGTGATAGGCTCGCCTGGTTCAAAATAAAAGCCTGTAGGATTTTCTTTTTGAATTCCCACAAGAGCCGCTAGCTAGCTAGCTTTACTTGCAATTTATGCTCCTTGACCCACTAAGCCATAAGAGGACAGTTGTGTCTGGCCTAAATACTGTGCGGTACAACTCTTGTCACCTTATCGGGGGAAAAAGCCGGATATACCTTTCATGGTCACACGGCTCTTCAAAGAGCATTAGGGCGAGTTTGCACTGCAAGTCCTCATGCTCAGTTTTAAATTGCTTTTCACATCTATTTATCTCTGGGTGAGGGTCAGAATCCTTGGATGTGGCTAATAAGTTACACGATTGCAATATCAGCTGACAGCAGCGTCAAAACACACCCAAGACACATATCAATGAGGAATGAGACAACAAAAGTAGGACGTTCATGTTGCGGGAGGGTTTCTACCTGGAATGTTTTGACTGGCCAGGAAAAGACACACTTGACTCCGTTATGCTCTCAGAGCGACATCATGTAACTTTTTTTCAGAGCGGTGGCAACAGCGGCCTATGCTCCTCCAAGTTCTTGCTGGAGATTGTACCTGCTAAGCTAAATATTGCAAGATGAGTCATTCAGGTTGCAACATGGGAATGAAAAAGATGCCATTCTCTATAAAAAAAAAAGAAAAAAAAAGTCTTTCGACAATCAGGATGATTTTTTTTTTTAGTTATTATTGTTTGTTTGTTTAAGGTGAAGTGTTTTTGCTGCAGGATTATAGCCTGGCCTCTTGCTGTGATAGCAATGTGGCATCATTGTAATGCATGAGGAGGCTGCGCCTTTTGATAAAGCAATTTTGTCATTTTGACCACAGGCCAAGTCTGAGACTGTCCACAGCGTTTGGCATTGTAACTTTATAAATGGAGATGACACAGGAATTTTAAATGCACCTCGCAAGCTGCTTCAGAAGGATTTTCATCACAACCTCTAAAAAATTTTAGAAAAACATATTTTCTCAAATAAATCAATACAAGGAAGGAAAAACAAAACACATCTAGCTTTGAATACAAAGCAATTAAGCTTTTGTAACTGTGACTCTCTTTGCCACCCGAGCCTTTGTCCCGGCGCCGTCTTTGCTTGCCTGATATAACTGGGCGCTAAAAAAAACGTTTCTCTCATTGGAGCTTGAACACGGCTGCGACAGCCTCATGCTGTGCAGCTTTGCCAAGTGCAGGGACCCCGGTGTTGTGTGTTTGTCTGCTGGTTCACTGGTTTGGCTTACTGGCATCCCCCAAATGGAATTAAACCATCAATAATACTAAAAGCTACCTGGAGAGCACAGACCAAGACCAATGTAACAATGCAGGGGTTTCTTTTTGCCATGTTACATGGATCTGCCCCAGGAATTCAGTGGGTTCTTCCTTGGCCCATGTTACACCTCTCCAAGTTTGGTCAAAATCAGCCCAAAACACATAAAACAAAACAACCTCCTTCATGGAGCTGTGTGTGTGCTTCCTGGAATGACGAGTCAGTGTGTGTGTGTGTGTGTTTGCCCAATTCCCAGTTTCATTCTACTTTAGTTTCATACGTTCACGCAGGAGGGGGTGGATAAAACACTCAAAGCTGTCAGTGTTTGTCTGAAATGTGGTTGTTTTTTTTTAAAAGGGCCCACAGATGTTATTACACTCCACCTGGTGTTGAAATCTTCCTAATTAGATGGCTAGACCAGCAGGACTCTGTTTTGTATGAACCATAATTTGAACTACTCAGATAATTCTAATGAGCTCCATTCTGTGAGAAAGTCTATTTTATTTTTTTTTTTTTTAAAGTAGCGTTTATTTTGAAATGCCAAGTCTGCTGCACTCACCCCTTGATACACATTGCAAAAGACGAAGTTAGGAATTTGATTGCTTTTGCTCTCATAAACATTTTTTAGCGACGCACGAGTGTATCTTCTCAAATAAGTTTCCGCAGAGAGAGACAGAGAGGGAGAATAAAAACCCTCCAGGTGCCTTTCCAATTACTCTTCATATCATCTCATTTAGTGGAACAGATCTTGCTCCACAGATGTTGCATCCTGGTTGCGTAACAGGTTAAACTCACAGATCTTTGGCTCCTGGAAGAGAATTATTAATGCTCATAAAGGCTGACTCATTGACTGTCCCAGGCTATAAGAATAACATTTATGAGCGATAACGTAGTATACTGTTATGGCTTGCGATTTATTTCCAGGTCTTTGAATTGCTTAATGAATTTGCAAAGGACATTAAGCAGCTTATTTGAAATTAATAACGTGGAAGGTTAAAAAAGAAAAAAAAAAAGAGAGAGTGATAGGTGTCAAGGCGGTCATCAGTGCTGCAAAATGAAATATAATGTGCTGCACACTTAGCAAGATCAACAATATTACCACCAACACTCATCTTTAGCACAGAAATGACTCCCAGGATGTTGATACCCATAATTTTCCACAAACCATATCCTGAATATTTAGAATTAAATGGAGCGAGACAAATCTAATTGAGATTCATCAATAATTCTTAGTGATCTGTCTGAACTTGTGGTACTTACAGTGGATAATGATGAAAACTTGGCAGTAGCGGGACTTTTCTTTTTTCTTTTTTTCTTTTTTTTTTCCCATCTGAAGGTCAGCACGGTAATCACAGGAGGAACATTACCTTGAAGGACAGTTCCTGCGCTCAGCAAAGACTAACTTTAATGCAGCTTTTACCTGAATGGCCCAGGCGAATCTGTGTTCCAACGTTCAATTTACAAAGAAGTATTTAACTTTTATACTGTTAATGTCTGAGGTGGACGTGACTGTAAGTTTGCCACTTCTCTGGCAAGAATCAATTATTAATGATGTCTTAGTAATACCCGTGCAATTTTTACCGGGAGCTTGACAATCCCGTCACAAATAGATACATTTAGGAGGCATGAATGGGTCTTGGAGTGACAACGGCCAGAGTGCTAGTGTCTTACACATTTATATTATCTCTCAAAGCTCTTTTCTTTGTAGCGGCACTGTTACTGTCATTACGCGTGAGGAGTGACATAAGGAGTGACATAAAGAGTTGATTTGACTGACGGCGCACTCGTCTCTTGTACGGTCTCGTCCTCAGCAGGGGTTTCGCGCGTACTGCTGTGGTTCACGGGGAAGACGACTCAAAGCCGATTTGATTGCTCCTCAGTTCTTCCTTGAGATGAAATCCTGGCCGCTCTTTTATGTGTTTCATCATTGAAACAACTCGCCTTTGCTGTGTTTTTCGGTGACAGTGGCAAATGACTTCAATGTCTTCACTCCATTTTATTTTATTTTTTCACTATTTTGGTGACACATTGAAAAAGGCCCCTGGTGAGTGTAAAGGGTTTGGCCCTCCATACAGCAGAAACCTTTAAACGACTCTTAGGCTTCTCAAACATGGATCAACTTTCCATATTTCACAGCACAAGTGTGACGCACACTCAGCGGACAGCCCAGTCGCCTCAATATACGACAAAACATCTGAATTATGCTTTGAGTGCAAAGGTGAAGAGCGGTGTGATGATGTCAGTAGAGGGGAGGTCTGCGTTAGGAGGCAGGTTTAAGGGGGTTGGGTCAAACAAGCACCAGACTCACTTTATTTATTTATTTATTTATTTTTTTTTTACAAACTGAGGGTTTCAATTGTTCTGAATTTCAAACAAGACTCTGATCTTTCTCAAAATATAGCCATGACTTTAGGACCCTTATGTGGTGTTCACACTTCCGTTACTCAGCCGGTGCTCATGGGTCTGGTGGACCCGCTGCATTTTTGGGTGTTTAATTAAACACAATCAAACAATTTTATGTTCACATACTCAACAGATGTTTACCTCACCCCAATTACAAGCCATATATATGGCATGCATGGTTAATATTTGCCCTTAGATCACGTTTATGAAGTCCTGCTCAATTTGTGTTCTTTAATAAAATAATTAAAAAAAAAGAAAATCAGTTATATCAAGATATGAGCAGAAAAAAATTCAACACATTTACAAATGATGCAAGTTGTTTCATAAACTATTGATTTTTTTTTATTTGAACTTCATTAGAAATATATCCCATTCAGGTCAGTTCATATACAGTAACACAAGCTAAACAAGCTTACAAGCTTCCAGTCAGTCTTGACAAAACATCAGCCCCATTCAACACATTGCCTTTTCATAACAGCCTATACAACACATTAGGGGCAGAGTTTTATTGTGTGTGTGTGTGTGTGTGTTGCATATCTATTTCTTGCAAATTGTGTTTTCCTGTCCATCCTGGGTCCAAACACTTTGCAATGTTTCTTTTTGTTGCCGCGGGCTGCTACCTAGAATAATGAAAAGATAAGAAATTTTACTGACGCCTCTATCTTTCGCAAGGCGTGAGTTTCAGACATACGGTGCACTGCAACAACATCACACGATGACTTTAGGCTCTGTAGATGGCGGCTGTGTAGGTCGGGTGGATGGGGCACCAGCATTCTCCTCTTGAATCCTACCCATGATGGCTGTAGAGGCTGGGGTTCTTGGAACATGTTGTCTTCTCTGGGTTTGGGGTTTCACCAGCACCTTCCCCAGTTCCTGAAGAACGAGGCGGCTCCCCCTTGAGCTTCTCTCTTTTCCACTCTGGGTTCAGTGCCGTCCAGATGACAAAGGCATTGTACACTGAGATGTCCAATATGTCAAAGAATATCACCAGTGGCCAGCGTAGGCTCCTCCGTTTGCAGCTGTAAGCAGTCACCAGCTTGTCCAGGATGTCCACCCATCCTTTTGTGGCATTATAATGAGCTGACTGCTGACGGGCTGGTCCAGTCCTGTGGTTCGTCCTCATTTTGGAACTGACTGACGCTCACTCTCTTCAGAAATATGACCCCCGCATTCTGAAACCTTTTTCTCCACATCATCATCAAAACATAACACATCTTGCCCTTCCAAAATCCGTTGCAAGGCCCTCTGAGTAGAGACTTTTCTGGCCACCTCGATCAATTGTGATAAGGAACCACACTGGTAAGCCTATATTTATATTCATATTTATTTTAAAAATTGGTTCCCGCAACAGAGGAAAAGTGTGAGAACAGAATTTTGCAACAATGAAGGTACACAGGACATACACTGCACCCGAACATTCTGTATGTATTTAAATTGTGTAGCAGAAGTTTACAGTAGGTGGTCATTGAAAATGTGTTCCGATATGTGTTTGTATGTTTCACAGAAAATGAGCTAAGGCCAATGAGTCTGATTCTTTTGATGAAGAATGAAAACGGTTCTACAGACCTGAACACTATACAAGGGCTTAGTGTCTTCATTCTTCGCTGTGTGTGTGTGTGTGTATATATATGTGTGTGTGTGTGTGTGTGTATGTTTTTATGTGGTCGCACATTGAAAAAGGCCACGACTGAGGGCAAAGTGAGGACAGCAGAAGCCTTGAAACGTCTCTGAGGCTTCTCAAACATGGTTCAGCCTTCCATATTTCATAGCAAAGTATGATGCGCACTCAATGGACATTCCCGTCTCCTCAATGTACAGCTAAACAGCCATCTGAATTATGTTTTGAGTGCAGAGGTGAAAAGCAATGTGACGATGTTTGTATTTAGCGGTGGAGTCTGCCTTCGGAGGAAGGTTGAGGTGATTGGGTCGAACAAGCGCCAGACTCACATTTGCAAAAGGGGTTTGTTTGCTTTTTTTACAAGCTGAGGGTTGCTATTGTCATGAATTTCAAACCAAACCCTGATCTTTCCCAAAATATAACCCTGACCTCAACCGCGGTATTGACATATCGCAAACCATCATTCTTTTTAGCCGAGTCAGAGGTCGAATTGCATTTTTTTTCCAAGTTTCATGAGAATTGCTGTGATAGGTTCTATGTAAACATACAATATCCAACATCCTTGGTGGATGCAATACAGTATTCATAACTTTTCTGAGTTCCTTACTTCTACTTCTAGAATCACATGCACAAAAGATGTCACATTGAGCTCCCAATGCTCCAAACATGAGCATGTAGCTTTGAATATAACAAGTACAATTGAGTGAATCATATGAAATTTCAAAGTAACCTTTATTATCTAATGCCCTTTATGCTGGTTCCCTCTAAGTGTATTCCACTCTCTTCAAAATACCCACGAAAACTGTCCATTTAACGATTCCAGTCTTAATCCTAATTCTGTCCCCAGCCCCGCCACTGAAGTGTGAAGTTGCCTGAAGACAGTTATCACACTAAATGGATCTGTGTAGAAGTAAAAACTTGGCTGTGCATGCCCATCAGTTTGTCTTTGGTCTCCTATTTTGAAACACCACACTGAGCGAAATTTGCCACAATCCTTCAATGTCTTCCCACTTTGTTTGAGATTCCTCATTGTTTCCGGTTTCATTCCTAAATGAGCATAGTTTCAATAGCCACACAGTCATCTTAAAGCCAATACATCTTTGACGTCAAACCAGGAAATAAAGACAAGGGAACTGCTGCCTCTTTGCGGCTTACTGTCGTGAGAGGTAGCAGTGGAAGTTCTCTGGGTTGCCTACAATTAGTCGGCAATCTCTGATAAATGGGGTTGTTGGTGGAGATGCTCTGTGCTGCATCCCGATGCAGCAAGGACGAGAGAGGAGCCGAGCTCACGTTCACTCATTAGGAGAGAGAATTAAACAGGATGGAAATTTGCCAAGTGGCTGCCAGGTGCTCTCAAATTCACTCTTTCGTGCATCCTCTCTGCGCAATCACATTCTTTTTAAGCGGGTGCAAGTAACAAGTTTCTTTTGTGTCTCATTATAGCGATTGAATATGTATTTCTTATTTCTGGATTCAAGTGCTGCCTTCGATACAGTAGACCATCACATTTTATTAAATAGACTTAGACACCTGGTTGGCCTCTCTGGCACTCTTATCTTGTAGGCCGATGTTTATTTTAATGCAAGTGTGGGTACATGCTCCTTGAGGAACCCATGACATTAGGTGTGGGGTTCCCCAACGTTCAATTTTAGGTCCAACTCCTTTTAATCTTTGCCTCCTCTTGGGGACGTCATCAGGAGACGCGGCATCAGTTTCCATAGCTACACTGATGACACACAGCTGTACATTGCCGTGTCTCCTGATGACACAGGGCCAATTGATACCCTTTTTAACGGCATTTTCGATATCATGTCATGGATGGCAGTGAACTTCTTACAGCTCAGCCAGGAGAAAACCGAGGTTTTCTTTGTAGGTCCTGAAGGCCAGAGAGAGAAGATTTTACCAAAATACAAGATCTTCAACCAACACAATCTCTAAAAAATCTGGGTGTGATTTTTGACCCTGAGCTGAATTTAACAAAAAAAAAAAAAGATTTTTATCATCTTAAGAACACAGCCAGAGTCAGTCCATTTCTCTTCCATGTCAACACGGAGGTGCTAATGCACGCTTTTATCTCCTGTCGTTTAGACTATTGTAATGCCCTGCTCTCTGGTCTTCCTAAACAAACAAAACAAAAAAAAACATTTCAAACCTACAACTATTGCAAAATTCAGCCGAATGCTTGCTGACGAGGACCAGAGGGCGGGCCCACATTAGACCTGATTTAAGGTCGCTGCATTGGCTCCCCATCCATTTCAGGATCGATTTTAAGGTTCTTTTACTCGTTTCTAAATGTCTTAATGGCCTTGCGCCCTCTTATTTATCTGACCCGCTTTTACCATATCAACCCTCGCGGATCCCGAGGTCCTCCGGCACCGGCCTTTTATTCATACCAAAAGCCAGATCTAAAATCCACACTGAGGCGACATTCAGCTACTATGGCCCCCACCTGTGGAACAGCCTGCCAGAGAACCTGAGGACTGCGGAGACCGTCGATGTTTTTAAAAGAAGGTTGAAGAGACAACTTTTTAATCAAGCTTTTAGGTGACCTTTTAGTTCTTCTCACGTTCTTATCAGGTTCTATTTTATGTTGTTGCCTTTAATCTTTATAGATGTTAATTTTAGGTATTTATTTAATCTATTTATGATGTAAGTATTTTTTCTCTTTTGACTGCTCATTCTGTTCTACTTATTTTATGTCAGGCTTTCCTGTCTTATGCTCTTAAGCTCTTAGTTTTTTTTTTTAACTCCGGTGTGTCCTCAGGGTGGTCCTTCACACTGGGAGCTTTGTTGGCCTGCTGCTGGGGGTGCTGTCCTCGGCTTCTTTCGGCCCGGCTGGTTTGGGGGCTCCCCACCTTCGGGTGGGGGCTTGCCAGCCTGTGGGAGTCAAGGGCTGGGTATGGGCGCCCCCCGTGGTCATGGCCTGCGGCTCCTCCCGGTGTGGACGGCTCCAAAGATGGCGCCTCCCTTGATCCTCAGTGCCTTGCCATGTCTCCCCAATGTTAGTGGTGAGCAAGTGTGCGTATGCGTGTGTGTGCGTGTGTGTGTGAGTGTGGGTGTGGGTGTGTGTGTGTGTGTATGTGTGTGTGTATGGTTGTGTGTATACATGGAGGGGAGGGACGGGAGGGACGGGTTCTATCTGGTCTTATTGTCCTTTGCATTGCCTTTAACTGTTGTAAACCTCTTTGTGTTACATCTTAGATGTATGAAAGGTGTTATATACATAAAGTTTGATTTGATTTGATTTGATTTGATTCATTGTATACTCGAATAATGCCTGAGGTAGGACTGATTTTACACCACACCCTCTGCAGAGTACATTGTGTAGCATCGACATTCCAAATCCCGGATAAATAGAAATATTGTTCAAGTTCAAGTGCTGACTTCACTGTCCTCAGAGTATTGTAAGAAGTTAAAGGAGAACGAACAGCAACCAAAAAACAAACAAATGCGTAGGAGAATAACTGTAGAAAATGTTTCATTCTATTTGAGTATGTTGTAATAAATAACATCCGACTGAGCAATTAGATGCACGGATTAACTGTGTATGAAGTAGAAATTGTGTCTTTTATACTAATGAAGGGATGATGGAGAGTTAACATCCTCTCAAACCTCAAAAACTAAAAAGTATAATTTGAGTTACTATGTCTAAATGATCAAACACAATTTTAAAATATTCTTTAAAGGTACAATTCGGATCAGTGCAAACAAGCTTGTGCCCCATATTCTGTATAATGAGCAGGCCGAATGTCATTTTAAAGTAATTTTCAGGAATAATTAAAGGGCTAATTTGTGGTTACGCTGATAAGGTGGTGCGCGCCTGGGCAAGCCATCGCCAGTTCATCCAGCCACTGGAGCAAAGTCAACACACGGACGCGTCGCGCCGCCCAGGTGTTTGCCGGGAAGTTGTTTCACCGCATGTGAGCGAGCGTAAAGCAGGGAATCGATGGCTGGTGGCTTTTGGAGAAGCTGAGGAGTTTTGCTGAAAGGCAGGCGAGGTTTGTGATTCGGCATTTGGGGTGGAGGCGACGGGCCGTCTGTTCAGTCTGAAGTAAGCGGAGAGGAATATGTCCATGCATTCAGATCTTTTAGAGTGCCAGCACACTTCATGTGTGTTGATGCTGAAGTGATTTTACAAACCACAGCCGACTGACCAACTCGCCCTCCGTGCTGCGCGACTGATGAATTAAATGGTCCTGAGAAAAAAAAGAAATGACCACCTCAGTCGCTCCTATTAGGCTAAATTACAAGGCGGCACTTTGTCCAGTGTCATCAGGTAGCTCTGTTATGAAAGCGAAAGGAGATGGATGAATGTATTCATGTATGGGAGTGTGTGTTTGTTCATTGAAAGTAAATATTCGCCTCACGGCAGCCAAATTTGACACAAGTAAAAACAGTCTCACATTCTTAAACATTTAATGACAGAACAGAAGATGGTAGTGAAGCGAGTAGAGGTGATACATTTATTCATGGATATATCTGGGTATTTATCCAGATCTGGTGTTTGTATGTATCAATATTCTCTTCATTCTTTGATTCAGGTGCTGATATAGTAAATATTCAGTTCAGGTCAATGTAAAACAATATTTACAACATAATGCGACGTGTTTCATAAGACAATGTGCAAGATGACGGCAGAAATGAAGGTCCATTCTGCATTTATGTGGGTTGTTTTATGTAAGTAACATTTCCACCTCAGCGTGAACCATCACTCAGTGAAGATCGCTGCAGAGAGATCTGAGTCTAATAACAGCCTATTAAGAGGGACGGAATGACATTAGCAAATTACAAATGACCACTTTTAAGTTAGCTATGCAGTGGTAAGGTGTATTACCATTATTATAGGTGTATTAAGGTGTATCATTCAAGTTTGGGTGTTGAGTATCAATTTTCTTCTCACCCTCGCTGGCGGTTTGATTGTCTGACCTGAAGCTATTTCTGCTCAGCTTTCCAGGGGAATATTTGCAGTGTCCGAGGGGACCAAACTGAATATAGACCCCGTAACATACGGGAGATTTGCACACATCCTGCCTAACAGAATGACCTCTATATGTCCGAAAGTTTTCTCTGTGCAGTATGGGAGCCACAAATGTAATTATATGAATTGTTTTATTCCCCTCCCACCCTCTCACACACATAATCAGAGATCACAGCTGAAGAATTAATAGGTGCGACTGAAGCCCCAAAGTGGTTACATGAATAACAAAAATTATCTTGTATTACCATCAAATGTAATTAAACCAGTATGATTTAAACGTCGCACGGCAGCCGGGGCATAAGCTTGAGCGTATTCCTCGTTTTGGTTCCAGATCGTTATAATTTGTACTTCACAGTTTGTTTGTTTTTGTGTGTGTGTGCGTGCATGCGCGCGCGCGTGTTCCTCAGTGAGCTCTTAGCGTAGCTGCAAACACTCGTCTCAGTCTGTTCATGTGCTGTCAGTTGTGTTTGTTGCTACAACTGCGCACGATGGATGTTAAAGCGGCTCCCAGCCCACATCCTTCTCTTTTACCTGTTCTGAAAATGTACCTGTCATGTTTAAAACTTTAATACATTTCGCCCCCCCCCTCGCTGTTTTCTTTATCTCACACCTCTCCATCATGCATGTGGGTACGCTGAGGTATTTCTGCCGCCGCCTCCTGTCAGCTCCTGCTGAAGTGGCTTTAACCCCAGCGCCCTGCTGTGCCTGCTTTGACTGTTAAAGAGAAAATGACATTTCACCGGGTGTCATCCCTTTATAAGAGTTAAACTCCCTAAATTGTTCAAATCTTTCTCGCCCCCGATGCTTTTTTTTATTTTTATTTATAGATAGTAAGTAGGGATGCAGAGAGATGCTGGCAGGTGTCAGATCAACAGGTTGAGGGGCTGAGATGCATCATCCTTTGATTAGCGATTAGAGCATCCTGATCGAGTCTTTCCGGGGGTTTATCCTGATCCGAGTTTTTTTAACACTGGACATCTGCTGATAACAAATCTCATCCCATATTCGTATTTCTAGCAGCAGTGGACTGTTAATATGAAACTTGACCTGTTTTCACAAGCTATCTAGTATAAAAAAATCGAATGTACAATTTCCCACCTGTCCAACCAATCAATCTTGGTGATTGCCTTAAATTGCTAATATGATGAATGAAAGTTCATTGATATCGGCCGATCTGCTGAAACTAAATTTTTCCCTCTGTGGTAGAACTACAGAGCACTTGCAAAATAATGATCTTTGGCTGTCTCTGGGTGTGTTTCAGACAACACAGTAACTTTTGATGATGATGCATTCTGAGTTCCACCTCTGCACAGGAACGTAATGTTCCACTTGGCTGTTCTAAAAGGAGAGCCGTGCCGCCACACCGGCAGACTCGTGTGGACCAAACATACTGTGGTCCTTCACAACAGTGATATGATCTGATCCTAATTTGCTTTGTTTGAGCAACTCTGATCCTTTAAAACGTGCCTTCATCCGCCACAGTACCAAACTGTAGGATTGGCTCTGGAGATATTGAGGCAAATGTCCTCAGTTCAAGTATATTTAGACTACGTCAAATCAAGCAAGAAAACAAAACAAAAAAATAAACGGTGCGATGCAAATAACAAGCAAACCAACATCTGCTTTTTATCATGACATTACCTGTTCTAGAATAATTACGCATGTTCACCTGCTGTCACATATTGAATTGTGATTGACTAAAAATAGTGTGAACACCCCTCTTCGCTTAAGTGGTGCTTTGCATTTCAGACGAAGGACTATGGAGCAGACTCATTGAGGTGGAAGGGAAGTCATCAATGTTTTAAACATAGTGAGTTACTCAGCTCCAAAGGGTTGAAAAAGCTCTTATCCTTCAAATAGCTTCTCATAAAATGTTCATGAGTTGTTTATGCCAGCAGGAGTAAAAGTGTTGTCACAGTGCTGCAATTAGCATATGGTCGGGCAAGGAGAGGAACCGCATTTCAGCAGGTGATAACACAACACCTCCGCATGATGGATACAGGTCTTTCAGCTAGTCTGCGACTTGATGCCAGAAAAGCAAGTGAGTCCTTGACATCACACGAGTACAGTGGAAGATATTGCAGCTGCCTTTCTGACATATGTTACCATGATTTCTGGTCAAATAAAGGCCCTTTGACAAGGATCCCTCCAGCTGCGTACATCTCCATATTTTAGAGCTGCAGAGCAAAGTGACAAATATCCACATTTAAATTTGCACTCATGGAATAAACACACTCTATGTATATGAGTGCGTATTTGTGTTTACGTATTTGTGAGTACAAGGCAGTGTGCCGGTGATCAGTCATGGGAGGCCGAGGCTCATGAATGCATGTGGAGGTCGCAGGCCGTCCCGCGTGGTCCCATCCAACAGACGAGCTCCTGTTGCTCAACTGAAAAGGTTGAGGCCGCCTATCAAAGCATCGTGTCCCCGCCACCAAGCAACAATGGTTCAGGAATGGTTTGAGGAACGCAACAACCAGTTCAAGGCGTTGACTTGGCACCCAAAATTCCCCGGATCTCGGTCCAATCAAGCATCTGTGGGATGTGCTGGACAAACAAGTCCGATCCATGGAGGCTCCACCTCGCAACTTCCAGGACTTAAAGGATCTGCTGCTAACATCTTGGTGCCAGATACCACAGCAACACCTTCAGAGGTTGAGTGGAGTCCAGGCCTTGATGGATCATGGCTGTTTTGGTGACAAAATGGGGACCTATACAATATTAGATAGTCATAATGTTATGGCTGATCAGTGTATACATATATATGTATTTTTATATGTACATATATGTGCTGTATATTTATATAATTAAAGATACACGAGGCTGTGTCTGTGGCTGCAGATTTTGAGACTGCGTCAAGCATCAAGGTTACTGGTTCCTCATAGATTACTCATACATCGCGTTCTTTGGCAGCACATTTGTTTTTGGACTTTGAATTAATAGCTCAAGGATAATTACAATGTGCCAAACAAAATGAAATCTATTACGTTCCATATTTTGATAAATTAAAGGGACAGGAGCTGCGACAACAGAGTTAGTAAATCAATGAGTACACCAACGAAAATTTAATCATCCACTATTTTGACAAATGATTGCAGGTGTTTTAGTCAAACATTTGATTTGGTCAGTTTGAAGCTTTTGCTTGTCTTAAATTACTGGTGAGCATCTTTGGGTTTTTTTTTTTTTTGGACTGCTGGTTGGACAACTTAAGATAAATCATGGTGTCATCTTGATCTCTTGGATGTTCTGTTGACTAAATTGATTAATCGGTTAATTGAAAACATTAATGTTGGAATGAGTGATGATGGGAGCAACCACGAGTTGCAATACTCAAAGAGACAATGGCGACTGTCAGGTTATGAGAATCTCATTATGGCAGAGCACCTAGTATCAAATAAGGCCACAACCACCTGCAGTCACAGATTTGCCAAAGTTTTCCCAAGTGAGTACTTAAGATACAAATTGCAGTCTGTAAGTCCGGTTTCCTGAAACTGGCTCTCACTGGATTTTTATTTGGGCTGTTAAACCGCATGAATATGTCAAATATAGTGCTGATATTCAGGAGCTTGCTTCACCTGAGACACTACTAATGGTTCCACTTTGATTCAGTCGCCTGTGGGAGAAAACCCTGAATAATGGTGGTTTTAATGATGTCAGACCTTTAACCTTGTCTTTGCGAGGGAACAGTTGGGCATCACTGCTGCTCCCGCTCCTGTAGATGCTCATGCGTCTAAGTACCTGCTGCTCGCTGAGACCTCCAAAGAGCCTCAAGGAGTGATGCGTCAGCCGGTGTGAGAGAATGCGACATAGTTTATGTTGCCATGTAAAGTTGGAGCATTGTTTCGGCAGTTGTTTATTCAGGTTTGCATCCCCTTGTTGTCGTTCGCGGGCCTTGTGGGCCGGCTTAATTCGGTGCAGCGAGTGAGCTTGGAGCCTCTGACTGTTGTTTACCACACTCTGGTCTCCCTCAGGAGTGCGAGCTGCTGTAATGGAAAACATCAGATGGGAAGCAGATGAACACTCTTAGTTTAGGTAGAGAGGAAAGAGGGGTTGGGGGGGGAAGGCATGCCAGAAATAGGAAATTCAGTATAGCTTGTTAGATTCGACATGAAAGCGCTTTGGAATATTGGTTATATTGCTTAAATGGATGTGAGCTTTTAGATTTAGCCTGAGCCTGACACTTGTTAGACGGCTGCCCAGAAGGGCTCACAAAGGATGTCGTGCATTTGTGGAGGGCAGTTTCCTTTCTGGCGCTCCACTTTGTCGGTCTTCCCGCGGTGGTGAGACTTTCCTCTGTCAGTCATGTCCAAGTAGCTCCGCTATCCTTTTACAATGCGCGGCTCATTATGCATGCATCAAGCGATGATGCCCTTCAAATGATGCACATATGTCAGGACCTTGGTGTTGCCTACACGCTCTGACTAAAGGTCAACATTTTTCCTGCACAGGGAGCTTTTTCTACCTGCCCTGTTTTTAATGAGATAATTCAGACGATTTTTTTTTTGCTTACAATCCGGCTCCATACTGACATTTTTCTTTTAAGGTTGAACATTTTTAACGATCAGCTTTTTGCTTTTTTCTTTCTCTCTAAAGACGTTTTTGCTTCCAACCATTTCAGCTCCAGTCTTTGTTGTGACATTAAAAAGAAAACAGCCCTCAAAAATGGTGATGTTTTATGATGTGTGATTCGGTTTAGGCGCATAAAACACTTAACACTTAATGGCTTATGTTTTTAAGCAATTACTTACTTAAGCTTGCGGGATGTTCATTGTGATTGTTACAGTAATAACATTTCATTGTTGCAATTAAAACATCTACAAAACTTTAAACTTGTGTTCTGAAAGAGGAAAACAATGATGGCGTTACATTGCAAAGTCTGTTTTATTAACTCCTAAACAATCTTGGCTTCTTATTGCCAACAAACCCGTCTCCTAAAAATTATGTGCCTGTATAACCAAACAGACTCTTCAATGACATTTTTTTTTTGTGGATTTTGTTAATTTTTAACATCTGTTTTTCAGAATCTGGTTGAATCAGTCCGAAACACATTGGTAACAAGAAAGTGTACGTATGTCGATGAAAAATAGTATCTAAGATGTGGCCAAAAACTCCTCGGACTCAACTAAATAATGATGTTTTATAATGTTTCAAAACAAATGCCTGGCAAGGTTTGAGCAAAGTTCAGGGTTTCCCTGAACCTTCTGGATTCCTGAACTTGAAACAACCTTAATTGCCACTTCTTTGATAATATGGTGATGGTAAGGTGATAATCGTGGTTATGGTTTGTAAAAGGCATTCTTTTGCAACTATAAAAACTCAATATTGCAAGCTGGAATCAAACCCACATCTCTTGCTCCAAACTCTGGCGCTTCCCTGACCCAACCTTCAGTGACGGCTGGTCAAAAGAGGGCGCTGGGATGCCTCCCCACCACTCCCCACGTCCCTTTGCCCACATATAACCTTCACCAAATAAGTTTTTAAAAATTAAATGTGGTGTTGTTGTTGTTTTTTTAATTAGCAGTCCAAATGCTACGTGCAATTGCGTTCGATTTTTAATCGGCAATAATATGTACGACGACGAGTACGTTCGTTGTTGAAAGTTAATGATAGAAGATGTATTTCCCGCTGACTACCATTTAGCGCGCACATGCGCAGGCTGCTCCCTTCAATCCAAGAGATAGGAGCTTCTCGCCTACAATTCCTGTGGTGTGAGGGGGAACGCCGAGGGAAGCCAAGCATGTCCTATGAAAACTGTCATTATGTGTGGTCTCTCACATTTAGAAAATTGGTTAAGATTCAAAAGATCTCCTACTGTGTACCGTGCATTAGTGCATGTTAGCTAGATTTTTGGTATCGCACCCATGGGGTAAAGCAAAGAAAACAAAACAAAACAAAGCAACACAAAGCAAAACACACCAGCCGCCTCTGCCAACCTTCCTCCTAATGCAGCCTTTTTCAGCTTTAATAAGGACATTGTTAGATTCCTGACTTTTCACGGGATGTAAAACGTGTCGCACTCAAAATGTAACTCAGAATACTGTTCAGTTGTATGGGGATGTCATTTTCAGGAGACCGTGCTGGGCAAACAGGAGCCGAACAGCGTCGCGCGGTGTGCACCGCCCCGCCCACCCACCTGCCACTTCAGCACCAGGCCCTGAAAAATTTCACTCTTTAGCTTGTTAATGTTCACCAGCTTGTCACTTGTCCTTTCTGCCTGCTGCTTGGTGTTGGTGCAGGTAATGTTTTTTTCCCTGAAAACCACTGACCTGTGGACGGACACAATTGTAATTGCAGTGGGGAAAGTCAGCTGAAGTGGCAAAGCTGTGGTTGTAAGGTACCGTACATCTTTTGACAGGCGAGGGAACAATGGAGCCACACGGTTTTGTATTGCACGGCTCATGACTGGGCGCATGCGGTTTTCACAATGAGTAGATTAATTTCACAGAGACGCTCACAGCCGACCGCATGCGGATTGTGTATTTGGGGCTTCAGGAGCAATCCTACATTACACAGAAGGCCAATGGCGAGAATTTCCAAGTTCTTGCAGGATATGATAAATCTACCCTGGAAAGCCACATCTGCATTTAGTTAGGAAATATCGCAGTGTAATATTTCAGTTATTTTAATCACATCTTAGTTTAAATAAGCATCAGTTGGATTCGGCAGAGAGCAAATCCACCAACCACGCCGGCAACAAACATCTGCTCCGCAGTCGTGTCCTTGAGGAGGAACCGGAATTGCGTCGCCTCCACTCTTACCATGATCTATGGTCCAAGCAGGTGTTTGCAGCTGCATAATCACAGTTCAGAATTCTCATTACAAGCCGCAGGTCCCCAAGGAACAATGAGCGTCGTGTATTTGTGACCACACTGGAAAAAAAAGTAATGGGTCATCAATAAATGAATGGCTGTGCACCATCCCTCATCTCTCTGATGTCAGCTGATGACCAGACTGTTGGATGTGCATACTGATAACAAATGACTGCGCCCTTCGCTGACCCTGCCGGTGGCAGCGGATGCCTGCCTGCGCGACACAAATTCACTGAATAATCATTATGCCAGGGCACCGCCGGGAATTAATAAAGTAGCAAATTGACTGGCTCCAATCAGGTCACAGTGTACACACTTGTGTCTCGTCCAAATCCTCTGTGACGGCTGCGGGATAACGCAGGGCCGCGTGTAGATGGAAAAGATGGAACGCGCGGAGCGCTTTAGGTTTTGTTTACCTTGATGTCCGACCGTCAGATCTGAGCCTGAGACACCGTCAGACCCGTTTTGATAGGAAGCGGAATAGTTGTCAAACGGTTTTGCCTCGGGATTTAATGATGATATCTCAGCAATGCCGCCACACGCAATTACTTTTACTCCTATGGAGATGTGCACTTTTCAGATTAGCACGTGTTTTCATGTATGAAATTTGTTTTTGAATACGGACACAGGGTGTAACGCTTTTGAGCTCAGAAGCCTTGCATTAATATAACCGTAGGCTGTCTGTGAGGATCAGTGGACTCCGCCTCTCAAAACTGAGAGCACTATGGATTGTAATTAATGCAGTGATGCTCCATTGTCTAGTCAATATTTATTGATCGGTGGTAAAACAGAGTGCATTTGCAGCGTGACAGAAGTCCGTCCGTCCTGAATGTTTATTTGTCCTTCTTCCTGCGTGTTTTGTTGTTTATCTGGATACTTTTATCGGAAGTCAATGTAATAGAGACGACAAAATTAGATTCATTAATTTGGTTTAACTAATTTGTTTCTGCTAATGTTTTGAAGTAAATTTAATTCCACACGGATTACGATCATGGCAATGTTTTATTTTTTTTTTTATTTTTTTATACAAACATTGTGATCCTGTTATTCAGCAGCTGGAGGACTTTAATGTTTCCAATCAGTGTTGACTGGATTAATATCTAAGCAAGATCATAAGATGAACTCCAAAGACCCCTGGTTAAATTCCTGAGAGAAGAAAATGACAAGAGCACGAACTGTATTTATCATATGAGGAATATGGCAAATCATTTGGTTTGGTAAATTACACTTAGGCAATATTTAGTTCAGGAAGGAAATTATGTAAATTACGTCATTGATTGTATTTAAAGCTCTGGAAGTGGTTGTATTTAAATGTCTCGTCATTTTTTAGCTGCTTGGTGGCAGAAACAATGGGATACATATGTAATAACAATAAGTTGTAATTGTGAGAGAATTACACTTTTTAAACTTCCAAATCTGCCGTCAGTTTAACAAGATGGGTGAAAAAATGATTAATTCAGCAGAAATGAAGCAAAAATCATTATCAGCACAGTTCAGCTGCAGAGTTAAGTGATGATGACATTAAAGGAGAACCTCAATAATATCCAACATGGGTCCAATTTTCCACAGGATTTGTGGCTAAACGGTTGATGGGAACAAAAATAATGATAATCCCTTCATTGCTGAGTGAGAACAGTATGAACTGAAACTGCAAAATGACTTAACATAGTCACACAGAGCAATTCTACACTGTAAAAAGTGTGTCCTCCATAAGGGCTTTTCTGTAATGGACAGGCTCAAATTGTTGTCCTTTGTTGCCATGAGAACGGTCCCAGCAGAAAGAGCGCTCTTGGTTTACCTTTCATATTTTTTGGTGTCTGTCGTCTACGTCCCCTTTGAGTATCTGCACTGTTTGCTCTGGTGGGGGATGTTTACTGAAGGTGAAGTCACACTGAGTGGTATCAGACTGAGGAAGGGCCAGAAACCATTGATTTCCAGTCGTGAAAGGATATTTGGCTGAATCTTTTGCTGTTCTGCTGCCATGCTTCCATACACACTGATGGAAGCCAGCATATAACCATAGCTAATAACATTACCTGAGCTCTGTCTGCAGCCTGCGCCTGCACTCGTTTTACAGCATCTTCCTACAGAAACAAGTTCTCCGATGTAGGATTTCTTCCCCTGTCCGGCCGACAGAAGCCATCCTGTTTGAGATGATCACTGCAAATATCCGGTCTGTGAGTGCTTTTATCCGTGTGTAGCACGACTGGCCACAATTTCAGCGAGCTTCAGTCGCCTAAATGTCGCCTGTGAAAGCCTCGTGAAGTGTGGCGCCTCATTTTCTTGCCACAATGCGGAAATCCACGGACAAAAGAAATCGTTTATGTTTAAAAGACTTTTTTTGTGATCTAAATTGTCACTTCTTGGATGACTCTGTCACTCACGTTAGCAATGTTGTCGTCTTGTAATGTGTTTTCACACATTAATAATAACAGCTTGAGATTGTAACTGCAAAAAAAGAAAAAAAAAAGAAAAAAAAACAAGCTTTCACAGGATCAGGATATACTAGTTTTTTTTGTTTGTTTTTTGGTTTTTCTTAAAGTGGACAATGTGTGAATATTTTGCAGCTGTGTCACATTTTCTGGTCATAATATTCTTGCTAGATACTGAACCACTTGGAAGGATTTGAAGTACCTATTAATTACTTTGACCTAAATTTATTGGAAAAGAGCACCAAGGTTGAAAAATAGGAATAAAACATTGAAATAAAACGTTGGAATAAAATGGGCCAAATGGCACTGTTGCACTGGTTGGTTCAAGGTGTTTTTATTATCTTGCCATGAAGATTTTCCAAATATTTCGTATGCACAAATCCTATTCCTAATTTATATTCTGCTTATATGAAAATCATGAGGCTGCAGCCTTATGACCTTTTTTAGATCTTGCATTCATTAGCAGTGTGCTGGAGTCAGTTTAAGCATCTTTGCTTTCACCAGCTATTAAAATGCTGCGCTTGTTTTTCATTAAAAAAAAATGAAGGGCTTGGGTACATTTTATTGTACGCTTACCTTGTCAGTTTTCTGAACCATAGTGCACTAATGCTTCTAAATACGGTGACCTCTTCAGAAATAAAGAAAGTGTTGGATAAACCTACTTGTATAATCATCTTCTCTCTAGTCATTGACAGATATCCTTTATATTCCCCCTCCCCAAACCTCCATCTCCTCATTTGAGAACTATTCCAAAGGGCAATCTATGAACAAGCAGGCATGCTATTAGAAAACCGATATATTTGATGGAGTTCATGGGTGCAGGCTGATCTGTTACCTGCCAATATTTCTTCGTGTCTTCATATCTCAAAATGGTAGATCACAGCGGAGTCCTGTCCTGCCAAAAAAAAATCTGAATAATCATGTTATTACAAAAAAAAACAAAAAAATTCTCTTAAAACCTTTTCGGGACAAAAACCCATCCAACATACTCCTGCGTTTATTTACTCCATCGAAATCTCCTCCGAACACCAAGGTATCATGTTTAGCTTTGCCTCTTTTCACCTGCTATTCCACGAATCCCCACAGGGGAATCCGGCTTTTGCTCGCATCCTCCACACAGCGACCGGAGTTCAGGGTCTCCTGCAAAACTCTGGACCTGAAACTAGCTGGGAGTAAGTTTCTTGTGTGAGGTTGCCTACCCCACATGAAGCCTGCGCGCTCATTACACCACTGTGCTTTTAGCGAGGCTGCATTCAGTGCACGGTCAGTATTTGGCGTTATGTAACTGCAAGAGAGGTGTAGTAATGCAGTAATGCAGGACATTGTGGCCCTGAAGGGTTAGTTAGATGGTAAAACGACTGCCTAGCATCCAGTTAGAACCGAGGAAGCCTTTCAGATAAGAGCTGAAACATAACAGTAGCTGCCCCCTACCTAAGCTGCAGGGGGAAAAAAAAGCAAGCTTTGGCTTGTTGAAATGTTCTCACACTTTTCCATGGGCCCCCAAGTTGATGTCCATTTGAGGTGATTTAGCTCAGTTGATTCCCTAACAGGCCCTAAACATGTTACACACTACAAATCAGATCCAACATCAGTAAAAATAACAAAAACAAAGTTGCATCTTTTCCTCCTTTTTACTTAAGTTTAGCAAGGTTTTATTATAGTAGCGACAAAACAGTCTTTAAATATGTACAATCCTTCTTGGTTTTTTTGTATTATGGGCTAAATGGTGCCGTTGCACCCTTGTAGTCAGAAGTTTTGAAGGCGCACTCCCGCTCACCACTTACATGCAAGTATTCGGAACAGACTTTAAAATGGAAAAGCTTCCATCAGAGGTGGAGTACATCAAGTAATGGTGTTTTTGACTGAGATGGGATTGAGCCGATTCAGGAAGCCTGCCAAGCAGAGTAAACAACATCGAGGCTAAGAGACACAACAGACTCAGCATGTTTTTGTTTTTTGTCCTCTATATATTGCAAAAGAAAAAAAAAAAAGTATCACTCTAGTTAATTCAAAGAAAATTGAGAAATTGATATGATATTATAGTCATGTCTCTTCTTGCATGTGTTCAAGATTTGTGTTTAAATCACAGCCGCTTTTGTGAGCTGAGAAAAACACAGTTCAATATTGTTGATTGCTAAGCTCGTTCCAGGCCCTCCGTCCTTTTCATTCCCCCTTTAAATGAATGGTTGAGAAGGTGGCCAGTCGTAAAAGTAACAACTGCCTTTATTTATTTTTATTTTTTTTTTCCCTGTGTATTTGCTCAGGTTTCATGGGACACAATGGCTATCCAGGTCCATGTGAACACAAGTACTGTGGCTTGGGGCGTCACTGTGTGGTCAACCATGAGACCGGCCAAGGGGAGTGTAGGTGCTTGGATCACTGTAAACCGCACTATAAACCTGTGTGCGGTTCAGATGGGAAGCTCTACCAGAACCACTGCGAGCTCCACCGGGCCTCCTGTTTTGAAGGACACAGGATCACGATCATGCACAACGAGGAGTGCTTCTACAAAGGTAAGAGCTCACGTGACCTTCTTCTAACATGATGTTGCATGTGTTACACTGAGGCGCCTGTTGGAGGTTTTTTGGCTCCTGTGGGAGTTGATTTTTATGGAGTCTGATTTCCACTGTGACAGGCCTGAAAAAGGTTAGGATTTAATACACCCACAACGTGTACATTTGAGGCAAGTTCCTGCCGAATTATGCATAAAAGTTATTTCCATGCATTTTCAGTGGCGTGCATGCTGAAAAGTTGATTTGACGACATACCCACACACCACACTCCTTTTTGCGATGCTATTTTTTTTTTTTTTCAACTTAAATGAGGAAAGTTTACCCAAATGATGTACTAATGATGTATAATTCTGGGTACGCTTTCATCCAACTGTGCAGTTTTACTACATGCACCCCCTCGGGCCACAAATACTTAGTCCTTGAAGAGGTCCATGCCAGACTCATTGAGCTAAACAGGAGCGCATTTAGGCTCAGTTACATATGACCTGAAGCAATTAGCAAATTTAAATAAATTAAGAGGACTTTCCAACATAGAAAAAGGGAGCAGGCACAGCTAAGAGCTTGTGATTTCAGCTGGATAGGAAATTAGCATGAGCCAAATGCTGGCTGCTAAGCCAGTTGACTCCACCATCGTCTTTGGCAGAAGATCAACCATCATTTGGAAGTTCCTTTTCTAATCTTCTGCGACTTGGAGGGTAAAATACCAAAGGTTTCCATTTTGGCTTGGAGTCATAGAAAGTTCTTACCCTTGGCTTCAGGGTTTACTACATGGATTTCAAAAATACTGTCCAGCAACACCCCAATTAAGATGGCTCTCAGATGCAGTCACAATTTTTTTTTTTTGGGTCATATACAAGAATAATTTCCCACCAGAAAGCACTTATGCGAACGTTTTGAAATGGCGATGTATTTCAGAGGATCGACATGATTCTGACATGCATCTGTCTGCTGGATATCAAGCTACAACTACCAGCTTAGGTTAGCACACAATGGAAACCAGGTAAAACAGTGAACATCCACCCACCATCATCTTTAAAATGTCTCACCAGCCACGGAATCAGCAAACACGCCAGCAAGGTGCTGCTCACAGCCACATGAAACTCCATGCAGCAAATTGTACTTTATGTACTTTCAGGCATATTTGCTTTCTTCTGACAGAGGAAGGCTTACAGTTGCTCACTATTTGCAGTCTTCATTCTAACTTCATATCGAGTGAAGAGACCTGAGCCTGGAATCAATCCTCCGGTCAAGCTCGCCTTAAATGTTAGAGAAACAAAACAAAACATTATTTTAGGGTAACACAAGTTACACATGTAACACATTTTTGTTGGTCCCAGTGTTAAATTCTGAACACAGCTCACCCTTGTTTTAACAGCACATACGAAACAAGTTGATTGAGCATCCGCATTTTCATCTCGTCGTAATGGAAATGTTGATGAATCCCGTGCAGGAGAATTATACAGGGAAAAACATGAAAACGAAGGTTGTAATTCGATTTGTATGTCTAATGTCACGCCATGCTGAATCAGCTGCATGGTGTTGTACATATGCGAAGTAAAAAAAATACAAGCACATGACTGCAGTTTAACAGCATCTTAGGCATCAAGCGCACAACATATTCCAGAGCAAACAAGAGCTAATACAGACACAATAGCGTGCAACATTGCATTTTCAATGCAACACACAGAAAAAGAGAAGACAGAAGCTGAAACCAGTCATATAACTCTTCCTGAAATGGTTTAGAGAAAAGGAGCAGGTGGTCTTGCTGAAGTGCTCATATTTCCCCAGAGCCGGTTGACTGCTGTCTAGCATTGATTGTATAAACACACCAATTATTCTTATTCCCTGGAAACAAGGCTGCTCTTGCAATTGTAAAGCTAGACATCAGAGAAGTAAGATTACCTGACTATGCACCTTTGTTCCATTTAGGGCAAAGGGGAATAGCTGCAAACTACTCACAGACAGCATATTCATAATATTCATGAGCAACTGGCTGTGTCACTGCATTGATTTGATATAGTTTCTTGGCTGACTTGTTAACTTTGAAAAATAACAGGGAACGGAATGGCTTCTCTCAAGTGAAAATCCCCGAGGCCCTTATTGCAGAGAGGTTTGGGGGCAACGCCGTCACATTTATACGCCAAAACAAACACAAACACAGTGTCTGTCTCACAGAGAACGCATGCTTCCAAGGCTGAGACGTTCAGTTTCGAAATTATCAATGCCAAACTGCAGAGAGGGAGAGCAAAAGGGAGATAACGTGCTCATTTTTTTTTTTTTTCATAATAGCAGCCTCATGATGTGAAGATTAACAATCACAGCATCTGTGTCATCCAAATAACAGAAAAAGACATTCCAATCGATGGGATGTGACAGTTCCAACCAGGGTTTGTCATGTGCCCTGGCATGTCAGACAGGCCCGTCCCCTTTACGCCCAATCAGTATCCATCCACAATGCAGAGTGGGATATTGACCAATGTCGGGCAATCAATATCAGATCAACAGGAGCCAAAAGACAGAATAAGAAAAGCAGGAGCCCACTTTTCTCTTCTCATCTCATCCCTTGCTCAATCCAGACACTTTTTCTTTTCACTGTGACTGATCTGTAATCAATTTCTCATTGGATGAGAGCAGGGAAAGGACACAGAAACCTGTTGGAGCAATTAGTAATCCTAGCTGACGGCACTGTTTCTTCTCAACATTTTCAAATATTTAAAACCATTAATTATGAAATAGTGTCTACTTTAAACAGAAAACACAGAGGGATTGTCTGAATAGTACACAGCTGCAGAGAATTAGCTCTTTGTTGCAAATTTAAAAAGCAATATGGTGAGGATAGGAAACGGGTAATTGAGCAGTGTAATGGAGCTTGCAAGTAAATCTAGATGTGATTATGATTCAAAGGGAATTAGTGGGTAAAATAGAACGTGCCCTCAATGGCATGTTAAATGTGTCACTTGGTTATTTGTCCTCCAGGTAATGGGTTCAATTTACCTACCAATATGGAGATCCCATACCCTGACTATCACAGCATAATGATGAATTTCCTTTAGTTCAAAATTAGTCAGTTAGTTCCACCAACATAGTTGTTTTTACTCCATTTTTTTTCTCTTTGTGTCTGTTTGTCAACAGATTCCAATTATTTTTCTAAGTTTGGATGGTAGAAAAGCAGCGGTTTGTCAAACAAATTGTGTTTTGGCTCATAATTCATGAATTCACAGTTTCTTTTCAGATTGCTGGGACAAAAAAAGTTTTAAACATCAATCCAGCCTAATCCGTAAATTGAATCGTGGAATTAAAAGTTCCACAACTGGTTACTTAAAGGAGAACTTTTGTAGTTTTCAACCTGCGCTCTATGGGTTCGGGCCAAAATCAACAAAAATCTGTTCAGCCTGGACAGTATTCAAGCATCGTTATTCACGAAGGGCAATTGTCCACTCTCAAAGTCTGCCCACTAAATTAGCCACTGAAGGCTCAGTTCGTTGTTGAATGACAAACTGTAGTTTAACGTCATCTGGAAGGTCAAAAGGTAACTGAAGTTTGTGTTTGTACATTTCACAACGTGGCAACATAATGTCATGCTGCATTACGCGATGCTTTCATGGACAGGTACTCTGAAACCCTGCACAGATTATACATGCACAGAAAGGGACATCAAAACAGAGACTGCTACAGGATGAGGTAGCCACGTGGAGTGTGTGTGTTTGGAGAAAGATGTGGACCATGGTTTGTGAAATAACATGAATATGTCAGAGACAGGCTATATACTTACTTATTTTATGATTCAAGTGGACCTCCTGGCTGACGGTTATGTCATTTTGATGAGCTTCAATTTATCCACTTGATGACATTTATGATGGCTGCTGCCGACGGTCGTTGTTGTTGTTTGCTTGTCCGGTTTCCACGTGTTTATGTTTTTGCGTTGCTCTGTTTTTCTCAGTCTTAAGTCCAAGAAAGATGCTAGAAAACGTTATATTTGTGCGGGAATCATTCTCATAATGTTGTCAGATGATTTGTACTAAAAATGTGATCCTGTACTGGTAAAATAAGCACTTTTACAGGCCATGGGCATATTTATATTTGAGGACAATTGTCCTTCCTGGTTAACAGTGCTCTCACTCAATATTGAGCGAGTGTAACATTTGTTCAATATTGGTTCAATGTTGTAATTCTTTGAAAAGCAAAATTATACATTTAAATGTTGAGATTAATATGTATAAGTCAGTCTCACATGGAATTTTGCACAATGCATTTATGCTTTGTATATCTTTGAATCACTGTTTGTATATGTTGTTGCAGATTTTAAATCAGATGCAGATGAAGACATTCTGAACATTTTCCGTCCATAAAAACAAAATGAGATGGAGATAATCCAGCCCCCACGAACTCTTTAGTGTAAATTATTTTTCATTTTGGATTTGTCAGTTAAAATATTGTCATTTCTTCCCAAGTGGACAGGCCCCCCAATCCATTAGCCATAACACAAGGTAATTGATTCAGAAGTATTTTATTAGGTTTATATGGCCACATCACATTTCATCCCGCCCGTGTTTTACAATATCCCAGCATGGAAAGATTGTAGTAGTATAATTCAGTTATAGCATTGCTTTATATATCTGTCAATATCTGGCACTGGCAGTCCATGACAAACTTGTAATTGCTGCTGCATAAGGTCTTCCTTCTATCCAATATATTAAACAGTTTGCAATCCATATCATTTCAAAATACAGTGCAATAAACGAACAGTCTACTGCAGGCAGAAGACACTCCAGTGACCGCCACGGATTGGCTCTTACACGTTGTGTTCTTAGATTAACATGAGCTAATGGAATAACGATCAGCAGGTCATCAATGAACTATTTCTATCATTTATCAGCCACAAACATTCGGTGGCTGAACTTTTCTAAACCTCGTTTGAATTTGTGATGTGCTTATCACCTCGTGTTAGTCAAAGCTCTCCTTTCCTTGTTTAATATTCACTCCTCTGCCATGCTTATCAAATATGGCATCTCCTGAGATGCAAATACTCAGTAAACAACATGTTAGAGATATAATGAGACATGTTTATTGTGTTTACACATAAAATTTGCATATACGGGGTTCCCTTAAGTGCTTTCTTATAAGGCTAGCAATTTAGAATCTATACCTAAGAACATGCTTTAACATATGGTATTTTGAAATAGAGCATGATTGGTGGATTTTTTTTTTTTTTTTGAGTAAAAGCGTTTAGATCGTTCCAATATCCGCAGTACCGTTTTCACAAGTCGTCCTTATGCTGTCAGCCGACACACTGAGGGCATCTCATGTACATTGAGGAGATTCTGCTACATATCAAATTGATAGACAGACAATTAGTTTGCCGGTTAAGCTTGAACTTAGAACCGAAGGAAATGATTACTTCTGAGCTGACACTCGTGAAAAGATGTTGAGCCATTATTGGTTCAGGTCCCAGCTGGATGAGTCTGCGTATGGCTATGGACAGGCATTGTCAGCACCGACCATCTCTGTGCCTCTTATCTGCTATGGAAGACAGAATAAAAAATGACAGCCATGTGTTGACTGAAGCTTCTCATTAGCACTGGCGAGAGCGTGTGACCCCACCCCCCCCCCCCCCTTTCCGAAAGCACACACGCACATGCACACACACACACACATCCACCCCTCGCACTGCGTGGCAAACTTAGCCAGGATCGGATCTGATTGAAAATTAAGTGGTGCACAAAAGCCTGTCCAATCTGTGGAGGGCATCGCGCGCATGGAGCCGAGCAATCTCCACAGTGAGCGATTGCCATGAGCAGACACAATTAGGGCTAAGGTTGCAGCACATCAGGCGAGCAGATTTAGTGCATTCAGCACATCCAATTATCCAGGAGATCATACAATTACAAAACCTTCAGACATTTGACTCCCAATAAACCTTCCATGGCAGATCAACTCTGTTTTTTATTTACTACTGACTGCACAGTTGCGCTGCATCATTTACTCTGTTATTGCACCACGCTGTTGGGGAAGATGGACCCTGGTTTTACATTATATGCTCTGTGCTTTCACCACTGGAACGAGCTGGTGTGGCTGACATCGCATGGTGTCACACTTTGTAGCAAAACCGTGGACAAACATGCGTGAGCAGCGCAAAAATGACTGATAATTAATAAAGTGACATGCACCGACTTACCCTGACGCCCTTACCTCAACCCTCGTCAGCGTATTTATACAATATTGCCCACTGACAACGAGTCTATTCCTCACAAAGACGGTGCAACAACAAGAAGAAAAGAAGTCTGCACGCTTCAGTGGTCAATAAGATAAATAGCAATTCAAAATCAACAGTCTTTTTACAGCATTGAAAGAGGCTGCATGTTCCCTGGATAAATGAAATGATAAACCAGTCAATCCATACTCCGTTTTTCGACAATTAGTGCGTTCCGTGCGGCGAGGTGAAGCATGCAGGACCAGTCTCCCAGTTTACAAGAGCTCATCTCCTCATAAACACTAATTCACACAAATGGGATGGACATGATATTAAGAACAGTATAAGCCGGCGTGCTCCAACAGCTCCACAAATTGTAGTCTGGCCGTTTTTGACCACTTAAAATAAATCAACACCTCTGTCAAACAGATTCAATAAAAACTGAACATTCTGATCCTCATGAAGTGGGGGATTTATTGCAGAGCTGTTGTATTGGGAAATGGACTGAATTTATATAGTTCCTTTATCAGAAGTGGGTCACCTCATTCACACTGATTCATACCATGATGGTGGGGGCCACGATGCAAAGGATTAACTGGAAACTTTTACTATTTTAAGCAAATATTACGTCAGAAACGATAACTAGTGGTCATGTTCGTGCTTTTTTCTATTCAGAGTGAGCATGTTAAGGTGGATGAGTCCTATATTTGCACATATTATTCCTTCAGGTGACAGGTTGGCTCCTGATAACCATGAACCTTGTGCATGTACTTAATGAGAAACATGAGCAAAGCCAGTCAGGCACTGACAGGGTCTATGGGCTCTACTGCCTTGCGTAATAAAACTGACTTGAATGGTATGGACCTTCACTATAACGTGTATGTCCAAGTAACTTTAAGTAACAATGAATAATGAATGAAAAAATGAATAATGAATGAATCAGTCCCAACTAGAAGTAATTCATAGAGCTCTACTCGTAACCTGTCTCCTAAAATTGACCTTACCTTTCAGCTAAACAGCATTTTAAATCATGTTTGGAGCACAATGTACCTTGAAAAGGCGGCAATTCGACGACATCATTAGTACCAGAGTTATGGTGGTGGGTAAAACGAGCACCTGCTTTTGGAATGAGAGACATGAGTGACAACAATTACTTTCATGTGTGAAAAACAGTGTCTGTTGATAAGCAATCTTCAAATAAACCGAATTGCATTCTTTACTATTGTAACCATGACAACATGATCCGACAAACCCGAATGAATTTCTAATGTTAGACCGAAGCTTGATCTTTCCTCGTCTTTGTAAACCTAACTAGACCTTAACCGTAGTGTTGACACATCATGGAACTTTTTTCCCCAATATATTTCTCATCAAACCAGTATGTTTCCCATGAATTTAATCTGTTGGCAAAAGAAACATATATTTTGTCATCAGTTAATGGCGAAGACAAAATGAACACTATGTTGTGATCATTGCTTTAACTGTTTTTGGCTGTGTTGTATACAGAAACTAACATTACCGGCCTCAAAATGTACTTTTTGGGGATGTTTTGTTTTAATGCTTCTACAGCTCAGTTACATTTCTATATTTTGCATCAAACTAAGGACAAATGCATCACAGCAATAATGAACATCTGTAATTAGGCTGTGTCTATAAAAGTAGGCCTTGTTGAACTGCAGTGTTTTTGTTTTTGAGCTGCTTCCTTGGTATCCCAGCAGACTCTTTGTGCGTGACTCCCCTGGGCTCCGACAAGAAAAACATGCTCATGAAGCATCATGGTGTTCAACCTCTGGAGATCCTCTACCTTAACGATGTGTGTGTGTGTGTATGTGTGTGTGTGTGTGTG
>CAAKHG010014725.1:0-10495 GCA_901007715.1 Dactylopterus volitans
TCACACACCCCCACACCCACCCCCACACCCACCCACACACACACACGCACACACACTCACACACACACACACACACACACACACACACACACACACACACACACACACACACTACTATGCAATATTCTACAGATCCTTCCCATATTGATGCATTTCATGCTACTACAAGTGCAATGTGAGCTACATTTCCATGTGCTTCCAGGGCTGATATCTGTTATATATAGGAATATATATAAAGATATATAATATATCCCAAAAATGCTGAGAGGCGGTCATTTCAAAAACTGGTTCTCTGAAACCGGGTGGCTGGAGAACTCATCCTGAGAATGTTTTTGTAATTTTGTTTTTAGCTGCAACCATCACTCTATGTCCCTCTGTGAGTTGGTTGGTCAGTTGGTCAGTTGTCAAACAAAAAAATGCTTGTTTCTGAATGATTATGAGAACCCCTTTTTTTTCCCACTTGAGCACCTGCCCCCAAAGTATCTGTGCAGGCCACTGTTGCTGCTGTTAAAAGGCAAGGCCAGGCAAGGCAAATTTATTTGTATAGTGCAATTCATACACCAGGGAATTCAAAGTGTTTTACAGAAGCAGAAGATTGCATTAAAAACATGGATAGAAAATATATTTCAAAGAAAAAGAAAAAAAGAAGTTAGACTAAAATATACGATGATAATGATTATTAGAATAATTATAAACAGGAAGAGTAATAGACAAGCAGGTTTAAAGAAGTTTATTGAACAACAACGGAAAGTGAAACCACAAACATAAATCAACCAAGCTACAAAACTACGATGTACAGTGTGTGTGTGTGTGTGTGTGTGTGTGTGTGCGTGTGTTTCTGCATTAAGTGTGAGGTGTAATCTGGGACCATAGAAAGATGGCCCAAGGCTGACCAACATGATGTGGGGGAAGGGGAACGGGGGTGTGACCCTCTGTTCAATGCTGAGTCACAAGATACTCAAATGACTATCATATAACTAATGACAGACTGAACAGCAAGCTCAAGTAACAATGAATTAGATCAAGACATACATTAACGAAGCTGATAAGTTCTATGCTTAGTCAATTAGCGAATGAGATAAACTAACTAGGCACAGTACGTTACCACGTTACATGAATGAGAAAAATGCCCCTGATGTGCTGGTCTGCAGATCCTGCTGTTGTTTGGTTGCAAAGTCCTGTGGTTGCAAAGTTCAGTTGCTCTAATTTCCAGTTGTTTGTCCTTGTCCAGTGAAACTGTGGAATTCCTGGCCTCTTTGGCTGGTGAAAACTCAACTGGCAGACTTGATGTTGTGCCAGTGCTCGTCTTGTCCTCTGGTAGGCACTCACGTTGCTGCCAAGGATTGATCCAGTGGAGGCCTCTGCCTTGTGCAGGCCTCACGGAGTGTTAAAAGAGCAGCTGAGAGGTGTGCTCAGGGATAAGAGAGAGGAGTGACAGGAGCGGGAGGAGAAGGGTGCTTCTCCTTGATAGATGGCCTGGTGAACTCAGAGGTCCTGGCCGTATCGTACCCAGTGGAAGCTGGAGTTGGGGTTTTCACTCTAGGTGTGAGAAGTTGAGGAATGCTGGAAGACTGAGCTGAATGGCTCTCCTTTGTCTGGAGAGCAAAGGAGTCCATGTGGTCTTGTCCTCCATTTTGTATGAACCCAGACCCAATAAAGGCTCTTTCCCTGTCTAACCACTGGCTACATGTAAGCTACATTTGCTGAGAGGCTGGTGAAATGCTTTCTTCCTTTTGCAATGGCCTACTTGTGTAAGATGGCTTCACACCTTTGTGCTTCCTCTCACACACACACACACACACACACACACACACACACATACGCACACACACACGCGCGCACAAGCGAGCATGCGAATGAGGTTCGTTCTCATCCTTTTACTGTGTGTGAATGGGCTCTGAAGATAATATTCTTAGGTTAAAATAAGTGTCAGAATTTTGAAATACAGATTTTAGTGTTATTGCATTAATAAACATATCAAACTATATTCAGAAGTTTTTTTTTTTTTTACATTTGCCATTGTATTGTGAGTAGGTTTGCACAAGTACACTTAAATGGAGAATATATAATGGCTATCATGATTTAAATCATCGCTTTTGATGAAGAAAATGCTTAAATTTGTGGCTTTCTTCAGTTGCTTGTGCAGCCATGTTGCTGCCGTGGCTCGTGATTAGCAAAACCCTCTGGGAAATTCCTCATGAACCTTGGTTTAAAGTGTTTAAAGTGTTTCCAACAAAATGTCCTTTTGGAGGGCCATGAACCTCTTAGATTTCCCCTTACTCCTCGAACAACAAGAAATAGGACACAGTATGCCAAGATGAATGTGCAGTGAACATGCAAAAAAGAGGTTTGAGGGAATAGGATTCAGACTCAATTTGGCAACATGTTGCTTCCCACAGTTGTGTATGTATGTCAGTATGTGTAGAATTTTATGTCTTTTGCTTTGGCTCTATCTAGTGGCTGTCGTAAGAACGTGGAGACATTGTTTCAGAGTATTTTTGAATACTTTGTTATCCTTCACCATTGCCACACAAATGTTTTACTTCAGCAATATAGATCTTAATTTATGTGATCTCTGTTCTCTTTGGAATGTGGTGCTCATTTAAAGGCATTCCAAATAAAATAAAATATGAATAATCCTTTGCAGAATAAAAATTCCTGAAAATGAGACAGGAAAAAGATTCTTGGAGTGAAAAAGTTGTACAATGTCTTTTATTTTACAACATTCCTTTTATTCTTGACAAATTGGTGGGGTTTTGTGTCAGTCTATATGAGATCTCTGTGCCTCAAACTGTGAGGGGTCCTTCTTATTAACAATTATTAGTTTTCCTTTTAGTTATATAAATTAATATATAACATATTAATGCCAAATTATTTTAAGATTCAAGAGATTCAAGATTATTTTATTGCATTAGTGCATATTGGAAAACGAAATTCCATTGATGATAATAAATCAATTGATTGATAGATAATCAATTATGCAAGACGAAAACATTCATCCAGCTAAACTGCTATAAATCAATTCATGGTCAAAATACGGTCCCTGAGACCTAAGACTAATGTGGGAACTGCTCTGAAATAAGCAGAGCACATCTCATCAACATGAGCGTCAAGCAAAGTTAATCAGTGTCTTATACACTATGACACACCACAGACATGGTGCGAAAGGCAGTTTCCTTCAGGACATAAATAGAGCATGATAATTACATTTTTGAATAGTTGGAACTGCCTCCTGGACTCAGGTAAGCCTCTTCTGCTTTCCCTGTCCAAATGTACTGGAATCTCAATCAGCACCAAAGGTACTACACAAGCTTACAAACACTTGTTAGTAATCACTGATATGTTTTCTAAATGGGTGGAAGCATACCCGACAAGAAAAGAGGATGCGAAAACTGTTGTCAAGTGCTTGACGAAAGAACTTATCCCACGGTTTGGGGTACCACTGGGGATAAATAGTGACAGAGGTCCAGCTTTTGTTGCTAAGATAACTCAGAGCCTGGCAGCAGTACTTGGGTTTCAATGGAAATTGCATGTTCCATATCATTCACAGAGCTCATGACAGGTGGAAAGAATGAACTCCACCATCAAAGAAAAAATAACCAAAACCATGATGACAACAGGGCTGAAATGGCCTGATGCCCTCCCGATTGTGCTGTATCCGATTCGTAGTGCACCAAATGCCACAACCAGGCTGAATCCTCATGAGGTTTTGATGGGCCGGCCTATGCCAACAGGGGCTAGTGTACCTTTGACCCCACACAAAGTCACTCTATTATGGACTGATGATTGCATGATTGAGTATGTGAAACGTCTGACTGAAATTTTGAGGAAATTTCATGTACAGGTGTCTGACAGGCTCCTGAGACCCTCTGAGGATCCAATTCTTCCGTTTTATTGTGGTGATTATGTACTAATAAGATCCTTGGAAAAGGAATCTCTTTCTCCTAGCTGGAAAAGTCCCTACCAGGTGCTGTTGGTGACCCAAATGGCAGTAAAGGTCGAGGGCAGATCAGAATGGATCCACGCGACTCGGTGCCGGCTGGCTCCAAGCAGCCAAGAAGTGGCAGAGAAAGCGTGATGTGGGTGCTGTTACTCCTTCTAGTGGCCGGGGAAGGACATGCCAAGGATGCATCTGGAGTATCCCTGCCAAGGACCATCTCAGCATCACCTGGTGATGCTGCTCCGGATACTCATAAGCCCCTAAAGACTTGTGCACACACTGGTGCAGTCCAAGTGCCACACACTTACACTGACATACTGCATAAAGAATGCGAAGAAAAGACAACAAACTGCTCTCCAGATGAGGACTGTTTACGGAACACAAGCACTAATATCACTCTCCTGGATGGCAAGAAGGACATTGAGACTGTGAGTGCTGCTCATGGTTCCACTCGCGGGATCAGGAGACAAGTTGATGTGATTTCCTTTTTCTGTTCAAACACTCGGTGTAAGATTAATGACTGTCACATTTCTGACCGAGGTTATGATTCTGAAGATAAATGGGTATGGAGAACTTGTGATCAAGAACAGGTAACAGTGACTTTACGGTTGTCTGGAAAATTGGAGGTTACGCTGACTGTTCAACATCTGGTGTCCGACACTCGAGATTTGTCGTGTTTTACAACATTGCAGCTGCCTGGAAATCCTATATGCACCGAATATACAGCAGATTTTCAGGTTTTCCCCCACCACGTATTTGAGTGTGCCCCCTCAGACAGAAGCAGAGGTGAGACATCTCATGGGAAGTTTAGCCTGCCCCACTAGAATAAGGTAGGACGATTCTTTACATCAACATTGGTACAGTCAAAACCCAAGAACAGCGTTAACTCTGCCATGGAAGTGATGTTAGATTACGCACAGGAGCATAATCTTAAGAAATGTTGACTGTGTCAAGATATGCCAAAGTCAACGTACTCCCCGATACTCACTCCTATTCCATTTTCAATGGCTGACTACCGGTCAGGAATTGGAACAATCTAGCCTCACGGATGGAGAAAAGTGCTGAGGATTGCTATTTTCCCGCTTACCCAATTGATAGTACTTTCCAGGTATCAGGAGATGGCAGAGGTGGTAGTTGATGAGATCAATGAACATTACCTACCAGTTGGAGTTAGTGCATGTCGGTTGCTACACATTAACTCTGTGTGAGTGTATACGGAGTTGGCGATGAAATATAGGATGTCTCTAACTCTGGTACAAACTAACTGCTCTCAATCTCCTCAGAGGCTACGATGTGTTCCACAGCCTTACACTTCCTCTGTGGCAGCAGACGTGCTGCTGGAGGCGGAGTCTTGGTTCGGAAGGTGGGAGGTCGGGAGTATTAGAGTGAACCTTCATAACTGTTCAATAGCCATATCAACAGAACAGACACCCATAAGGGAGTGCTCTCACAATATTCCACCAGTTCAGGTACATGCGCTACAGAATGTGTCCCTCTGTTTTCGAGGTGTGGAATCCCAACTTACAGAAGAATTAGGGTATAGTGAATGTGTATCTGCTCTCCCAGAGAGGATGTATTTAGTCTGTGGAGACAAGGCCTATAGCTGTATGCCCTATGCCAGGGGTCTCAAACTGGTCCATGAAAGGACCGGTGTGGCTGCAGGTTTTCATTCCAACCAAGCAGGAGCACACCTGACACAGCAAATCAGCGGAGTGAAGACAGCTGTTTGGCAGGAGCAGGAGCAATCCTGATTGCACTCAACCAATCAACTGTCTTTGCTTTGCTGTGTCAGGTGTGTTCCTGATATATCAGTAAATTTATTACTCCAACATAAGTCATCTGAGTCTTCAGTGTGTCTCTGTGTCTAAGCCTGTGTATGTTCTCACTCACCCAGGTCATGGTTATCTCAAGGAGGCATGAACTGATGAAGCCTCTCGGATGAGAGGCGAAACGTCTTCCCAAGACCAATAACAAGTCCAGTTGCTTTGATTCAATTTCCTTGAGGTCTCTGTGTCTGTTTCCTCATCTTCCCATCACCACTCTGATTTCCACAACAGTGGCCACTTAAATATTGACGGTCCCAAATAACATTTTGAATAAGAAAAAAAGTATTTTTGTCATTGTAATAAACATTTAAAATTAAAAGGTATCGTGGCTAGATTGATTGCGAGGAGGATGACACATTTGGCAGTCCATGGGACTAAGATAAATTAAGCAAGATTCAAACCATCTGAACTAATTGCATCCCTAATTTTCTGTCTTCACCATATACCATTTGTACTCATCTTCTGTGTCATTTATCTTTCAGACATGTGATTAAATGGACTAGCCATCTGTCTCTGGTTTTTATTAATTACATGATTTAACTTAAGCTTTCATGTACAACCTCTTTTCCAAAGTTGTGAGGCTGCATAAATTGTAAGTAGCAACAGAGTGTGATGATTTGCAAAAACAGTGAAAGCTCACATTGAACTGCAACTAAAAGATCAACACATTTCACAAAAGGTCGGAAGGAGTTATGTTGTGTTTTTCACTGTGTTGCATCACCTGTTATTTCAGCATTAATCTGTTACTCTTTGGGAACTGAGGAGACCAATTTCTGTAATTGCTTTGTGTAATTTTTCTCAATTCTGCTTGATATAGGATTTCAGCTGTTCAGCAGATCAGGGACACCTTTACTGTACTTATGTTTCATAACGCACCAAACATTTTCAGCGGTGACAAGTTGGTATTGCAGTCTGTAGACTCTCTTACCTTCTATTCTTTTGTAATACATGCAGAATTTGGTTTGGCATTGTTTTGCTTAAATAAGCAAAGCCTTCCCTCAATGACATGTTGCTATTAGGCAGCACATGTTAATCCAAACAAATTGAATTTGTATATGTTATGTTGTGTTATGTTAGTTGTTCAACTTATGTTGTATACAGTATATGGTTCAGTATCAGTGGTACCTTCACAAATGCGCAGGTTACACATGATGCCATTGTCACGAACGCACCTTTACATCATCAAGGGTGCTCGCTTTTAAACCATTCACTGACCTGCAGGATCGTCCAACTCCTCTTTAACATGGAGGATGCGGTGTCTATGATTACCAAACAGAATTTCAAATTTTGACTGATCATCCCACAGGACAGTTTTCCATTTTGCCTCTGTTCATCTAAAATGAGCCCACAGAAGGTAGCAGCATTTCTGGATATGCTTTATAAATGGTTTCCTCTTTGCATAGTACAGTTTACACTTGCATTTGTAGATGCAACGATAAACAATGTTCACAAGCAATTGTTTTTGTAAGTGTTGCTGAGCTCATGCAGTCATGTCACCACTGAATCATATCTGATTTAATGCAATGGCATGTGAAATATAAGAGCTGTCCAATGCTGGGTGCCTTGTGCCTTGTGTACAGATTTCTTCAGATCTTTGTACTGTGTATTTTTAATGGTATTATGCACTGTAGACAATCAAAGCCCCAGATTCCTTGCAATTTTACATTTACATGTTACTCACCTATGACTGTGATGATCTTGCTATGTTGGAACTCAAAATGCAAACCAGACAGATGAAGTTTGAACAGATTTAATAATGAGGGAATGTGTGAAAAGGGAAGGGGGAAATCCAAGGTCCAACAGGACCAACCCAACCCAAGAGAGTGCGTTGGGTTTAAAGGATGGCGCGACATGAGGAGTGAGGCACGCAGCGTGGAGTGACAATACTCTGGCGCTGAGGCTTGTATCCAGCTTGATTTCCGAGCAGACGCAGATGAGAGCAATGAACTTCAGCGCCGTAATTAGCCACTTAAACAAAAAGATATTAAGATAATGACAAAGGAGGAAGTGCATTAAATTGCCTGCAGTGTGCAAGCAGGGAACTGATAGTGACCAATAAATGCAATGATCACCCAGCTGTGGATAGGTGAGCATGGCTGCCTGCTGTGTGAGCTGACTGGCCAGCCAGTCAGGAGCACTTGAAACACTATAGATTGTTGCTGGCTACTGGTGTTTGAGCTGATGTCAACAGTAAGACACGGAGAGTTAAGCAAACAGCATCGACTGGTTCTAATTGGTATTGCAGCCATGGGACGAGTGTCACACCATTAGTGGATCTGATTCATTAGCACACGTACTGGAAAACACTCATAGGGACACATGTTCCCTCACACTCAGTGCTTTGTGTCTGAAACATACATTTTACTTTGCTACTTTGGTGAAGACATGCTTACTTTTAAGCTTAGATTTTACCTAATCACCACAGGTTATGGAAATGACAAAAAAAGAAAAAGAAATGCTTTTCAAGCTTGGAAAAGTTTTTGTCTGGCTGTTGTTTAAAATATGTTCATAACGTCCCAGAACATGTGTATTTCGATGAAACGTATATTTTGTGTCAGCCAGTGCTGTGTGACTGCTGATACCTAACTAGTTTTACATGACACACCTGTGTATGCAACTAGTTGTTGGGACGGGTTCCTACACCAAAACATGCTGTAAATGGGCCATTTGCATATCAGATGTGCAGCAGAATGAATTCAGTGAATGTGCGCTGTACAGTGTTGCCTGGTGGGAAAAGTAGGATTATCGTAATAGAGAAATACAATCAATGTATTTTGAGGGAAATTATCGTACACCCATCATAACCAAAATAGGAAGTCTATTGATGCGCTATAGTCACTCCAGTGTTAAATAGTATCTAACAGGCACTCACGGCTTAGTAGTGTCAGTACAGAATGGATTCATGGCACCACATCAGCAGCTGTGTTAGGCACCCGACTGGAGCCCCGACTGGAGCGTTTCATGGGGAGGGCGCAGCGGACCATTCAGCCAATGATGACCGTTGTTCTGAGGCAAACGCATGGACATAACTCATAGCTAACGTTTATAAAAACACGATTCACTGGAAACTAGTCACATGGAAATAAATGCCTTTAGGCTTCACAATAAACCTAAAAAAAACACGGCAGACACTCGTAGCAGGCTGATTACAACCACACATTCACAGAATGGTCAAATTATCGCATATTTTTTGGGATTATTGATCATACATCGTACAGAAGGCAAAAATTACAAATACGATAATTATCATACACCTTGCAACACTGATGCTGTAGTGTTGTGAGTCACAGGCTAAACAAGACAATGAGTTTTTAGACCCAGCACAGAGCTGCTAATCTTTTCACCCAGGTTGTGTGGCATGGCTATGTTCACATCTGCTGACTACAGTGAGCTATGATCCTGAAAATATATAAGACATGGGCATAGCTTGCATGTCAGTGGAGTAGGACTTATCTGCTAAAAAGAGATTTTAAGCAGGATAGTCTGGAAAGTGGGCACATTGTGTTCATGCTATTACTAAAATAAAACCACATGAAATTTATGCTATTAAGTTATTGTCATAGCTAATATTTAGTGGCCTTTATCAGAGCATTGAGGAAACTGGAGCAATGTCATTTATATACAGGAGTAGGCTGGCAATTGGCTTAAAAAGTCACATGATTATTATCTTCCCGAGGTCAAATTTAAATCTTTGCCAAATGGCCCAAACCATGTAGAACTGTGCATTTTTATGTGGAGGGTTATCATAAACTGCAAAAATCATGGAAATCAAGTAAAATATTAAAACTTTATTGAAAAATATTGAAAATTCATTGGTTACCATGTGTGGCAACCTACTACATAACACGGCCCTTGCCCTAACTTGCGCCATTGATCAATAACACACCGTCCAATGGAGGCGCAAATCCGTGCCATGCTGGGCTGACTTGCAGAATGAACTTGAAAACCAACACTAGGCCTAATATTCTGAGGCCAGATTATCAGGTTGCTTCTTGTAACTTTTTCCACATACATCAGTTTTATGAGGTTAAGAGTGCAGCAGGATTGATGTAGTTGATTGAGTTACGTTATTGCATCCTGAACAGTGTGATATAGATCTAATCCAAATGTTTCCATTTGAGGCTTGTCGGATTGTGTGATGAAAGTGTGGTGAAATGCAGAACGACATTGTTAACATAAGAAAGTTTACAGTGGGTGATGAACATCAGTTGCCTCATTCATCTTTACCACTCTTTACATTTCTTTATCTTATTTTTTGTTTTACCTCCAAATGTATATAGTAGTGGATCCTTTCCCTCCATTCAATAATGCAAACAAAAAATGGAAAGTGTGTTCTATGTACTTCAGTGTCCTTTTCTGATTTGTTAATGGATCTTAGCACCACCCACTCTGTAGGACTTTAGTCTTAAATATCTGACACTATCAGAATTTTGTTGTGGGCTGTTTGTGTTTGCAGAAATGTAAAATACCATTGGTGAACCTGTTTCACAGTGAGATTGACAAAACAAACAAAGGATGGAGGAGCTTTAAGGGCAGGGGTGTATGGCCTTGGCTGTTGAGTTTGAATATGCAGTTCAATCTCCCCTGTAAAACAAATGACAGTGACTGATGGACGTGGCTAGGATTCCCTTACAGATTGGTATTCAGGAACCTTTAAAAAGAATCAGAATCAGAATCAGTTTTATTGGCCAAGTGTGTAGGATACAAACAAGAATTTGACTGGGTTGCA
>CAAKHG010014726.1:0-12724 GCA_901007715.1 Dactylopterus volitans
AGAAGATGAACTGTTGGTGCCAGAGGTCAGAGTTCAGAGGAGAACGGCCAGACTGGTTCCAGCTGGTAGAAAGACGACAGTTACTCAATGAACCATTGTTACAGCCGAGGAAGCAGGAGAGCATCTCTGAACCCACAACACCTCCAACCTTGGAGCCGATGGACCACAGCAGCAGGAGACCTCTATTGGGTCCAGCTTGATAGAAAGGTGGACCTAAGAAAGTGGTTGGTCAGTATATATATCTATATATGTATATAGATATATATATAGATCATTGCACCTAAGATGGTGTAGGCATGAGCAGGACTCAGAAGGGAACTGGTAGTAACACCAGAGGAGCCGAGCACCAGCTGCTGGTCGATGGAGCAGTCGCCCGAGACGGCGCACATGGAGAGGCACAACCAAGTGAATGGGATAGTGTAAGGGAACATCTGTACCCAGTGTGGAATAGAGGTACCCGAATCCCAATGGGCCACACCCCAGGAGACGGCTGAGAACAACAGGGCCAAGGTTGTGAGGGCCTTCAGCTTCCAGACTGACAAACAGCTCCTGGCTAACCAACCGGACAGAGGTGGTGGTGGACAAAGAGCAGGAGAGGGTGGTGGTGACAGATGTGGCGATACCAGCTGACGGCAACGTCAGGAAGAAGGAACAAGAAAGGGTTGAGAAGTACCGAGGGCTGAGAGAGCTGCTGGAACACATGTGGAAGGTCAAGGCTACCGTGGTCCCCTTGGTAGGAGGAGCACTCGGGGCAGGGACCCCCAAAACCGGGAGAGAGGCCCCAACGGATCCCAGGAACCTGAAGCCTCAGTCCAGAGGAGCGCAGTCCTCGGAACAGCTATGACACCGCGCGGAACCCTCAAACCTCCAGGCCTCGCGTAGATACCACTGATACCAGCCCATGAGGGCGTTTCATTTCATTTTATCGCTTGCATATTGAACTTGTTTAGGTTTATTACTTATGGTTGCTTTATTGCCGCTCGTCGATTTTCTTTTCTATTCCTCTGTGTCTTTTTTTGGTTTTTTGTTTTTTTAAATCTTACATTTTCGCTAACGCAAAAAAAAAAAAAAAAAAAATTCTGAATCTGAAGCGTTTTCAAACGAGAGATGCAGCGTCGCTGTCAGGAGGAGTTTGTAAAATGAATCTTTCCCCCAAAGAGCTCGTCTGAAGAGAAACTCGACTCTGGCTTGTTGAATGTTAAACATTTACGCCGGCAAACGAGCGGAGAGACTCGCGCTTAAATACATATAGATATGCGTGTGTGTGTGTACATATATATATATATATATATATATATATATGTGTGTGTGTGTGTACAGTGGGGTCCATTATCTGAGCCCCTCTCTGTGCAGACAAACCCGAGAGGAGCAGCTGAGCCTTCGTCAGCTGATAAGTTTGTTCCTTTTTAATGCACTGAAGAACTTACTCAAGTCATAGAACTAAGAGCTGCTGAGTAAGCGTGTGTGTGTGTGTGTGTGTGTGTGCGCGCGCGCATGTGTGTGTGTGCACGCGTGTGCGCTCCAGTCTGGCTCGGTCGAGCTTCATTTAATCTGTTTACATCGCATTTGTTGCTCGTTTCCGTTTGCGTTTGATCAAGCTTCTGTTTAATTTAGCGTTCATACGACCGCGCGCGAGCCGCTGAAGCCGATGAAGGTTGCTTTTTTTTTTTATTTGTTATTTTTGCATAATCATCATTAGGTTGTGGCGCACCATTAGTCGGACTCACCCGGGCTTGCTGTTTGTGCGCAACATGGGAGCCTTTTAATTCCACGTGATGATTCGTGGCGATAGCGTTCTTATTAACGTTCTGGTTTTTAGTTATTGACTCATCAATTTATCAAAAAGAACGTCTGCTGCTGTTCACCGAGGTAGCAAACTCAAAAGATTTAATAGAATAAAGGGTTTATTGAGCCCAGTGATTGAATAACAGCGTTATAAATAAACAGCATTCCTAAGGGTGCTACTTTTTTTCAGTCGCGAGTAATCAAATTGTTACCGTTTCCATGGATACAACTTCCATTACTGACAATAAAAAGCGGCGCGTTACTGCCGTTTTCATCCGAGTGATCCGACCAGGCTCTCTCAGCCACGGAGGAGGGAGGGGAGGGGGCGGGGCAACTGCATAAGTGATGGTGATTGGCTGACGTAGAGTAACATTTCATGGTGAGCCAATCAGAGGCAGACGCACACACACACACGCAGCAACGGCGAGCCCAGATCATCCAAAGGTGACGTTTCTAAACAGGAAGTTCAGACATGAATTTCCCCTCATTGAGATAAAAGGCAAGAATGTAAAAGTCGAAATATGATGATGAGGAACAAAGTGTTTCTCCACCTCCGCTTGTCTCACGTTGTCACACAGCTACGTTAATACTATGTTTTCCGTTAATAAAGCATCTCGCCCACATTGGTTATCAGACCTGCGGCCGCAATCGAGTCGCTGAACAATGGAAGGAGTGATCGGTCATTAAAATGTCGCATTAGGCGGCGGTTGCTGCTGAATCAAGGTGTGACGGAAATGAACACTTAAGCCTTCTGCTCCTTCATCAAATATGATTAAAAAGGCAAACAAACAAACAAACACCAATTTCATTTCGACACCATCTGATGTCAAATCCCGGCGACTTCCCAGAGCATCTTAAATGCAACGCGCGTGAAAGTGGTTATGAGCCAATCATATTATGACTGATAGGAGTGACACTCCAAAAGGTCGCGGCGGGGTCGCATGCTGCAAAAAGGCCCTTTTCTGACTGATAATGGTGATTTTTGGAGGAGCAGCTCAGGTAGAAAATGCTGATTGGTGTCTCCTCGTCTGGGTACTTTTTTTTCGCGCGTCTGCATTGAGGGAATCCACCTTTCGCGGGTCGTGCTAAAAGGGCAGCGGCGTCGCGGGGTGGGCGGGGCAAATGGCCGATACCGGCGGCATCGCTAAGCAAATGTCTCCGGATTCCTTCATGAATAATTTACGCGGCGATGAGTCGCCGCCGAGCAGACTTCCCTCGGAGGCTTGACTCCGTCCCGTCTGGATCGCCTGTGTTTAGGCTAAAGAGCTTACCTGGGTGGGGGGATTGGGGTTTGGGGGAATGAGGGGGGTCGAAATACCCATAATTATCCTTTTACATATTTATTGGCACGGCGGCGCTCAGAGGGCGTCGCCTCGTGCAGCGGGTGCAGAGAGGGAGCGGCATTTTCGGATTCACCTGATCTCACAAACACATCTCCTCAAAAAGGTCACCTCTGCGCTAATTAATATAGATAGACGGGCGGAATAATCTGCCCTTATCTTTACACGCCCGCTAATTACTCGCAGCACTTTGGAGCTGCCCTCATGCTAATTAAAGGCTCGGCGTTTCTGCCCGATTCCATTCTGGGGGAACACAACCGGCGGCGCGGCGCTCGTTTCTGCAGCGTCAGTGTTGGTCTTTCAGGCGCCGCCGCCGGCGCCGCCCGTTCATCTCCGCGAGGGTGATGGATCCCGGTGACCTTCTCCACCTAATGAAAATGGCGCGTCGCTCTCGGGACGCTGTTTGTTTGCTGCTGTGATTTCTTTTTTTTTTCTTCTTTGAGAGTAAAATATCGGAGGCTTCTGCGAGGCTGGCGGCGAGGCGTGTAAACAGTCGCCGTCGGCCACTTCTGCTCCTCCGCATGATTTGTAGCAGAAGAAGAAGGAAAACAGATCTGATTGCATCACTGACCTTTCTGCTTCACACACTGATAAGAATGTGAATACTTAACAGCGCCCAGGATACCAGACCGCACGCCGCTGATGAGGTCACGCAAATCTTAAGGCTTTATAAGGGCTGGCAGCCATCTTTTTTTTTTAGATCGATTTTATTGTTTGTCTCCTTGAATTCACTGTTTGTTTTATCACCCACTGCGGTACTTTATGACAATATTCTCATAACGGGCGTATTTTACGGGACCCACAGTGCAGACCCATCTCCAGGCTTGAGCAGAAATAACTTTGTTTTTTAACAAGAGAAGAAGAGAAAATGTAAAAGGCAGTTCTGGACGGGGTTGCTGGAGCAGGACGGGGGTGGTGGGAGGAGTCAAGCTGGGTGTGGGAGGGGCAAGGCGTGGCCCAGCTCCACGACAAAGGCCCAAGTTCTGGAGGAACTGGAGACGAGCCGGTGGACGGAGCTGGAACCGAAACACGGAGATACTCCAGGAAGAAAACGCCGTCGACGCGCAAGGGAGGCGGAGACAAACACGTGAGGGGCGGGGACAGGCCATCAGGGAGGCGGGGGACAAACAGGAAGTAAAACTAGAGACAACCGCAGGGGAACACAGACTTCACAATAAAACAGGGAACGAGCTGAATTGTGCATATTTCATTGCAACTAATTGTAAAGTCCTTTTTACCTTCTTTTAACCCTTTTCGTTACCGACGGGAGTGTCTGCACTCTCATTTGCATATCTATTTTCAAATGCCGCTAGAATTGCAACCAAATAAGGTGAAGTATTAGTTATATTTGCTAATAAAGCCAGGGAGTTACACTTACATGTCACGTGTTCATCGTGTGCCGGAGTGCCGTCTCCCTCCACGATTGGGTTTGCAGATGTCCTGTAACAAAGCACACAAAACAAAAACATTATGATCCATAATCCGGGTGATTTGTAGATCTGATGTGTTGCTCTCAGCACTTCCTGTGTTTGATTAAACGAATCACATCGTGAGCATGAACTATCCAGTGGTTTTTCTTTTGCCCTGTTTCCCGCCACAACAGGAAGTGACCTCATTTTCTCAGGACTAGTAGTTTTTCCCGCGGTAAAACACGTCTGTTAGCTTAAGAGACGGGTTTCATGTTCAGCTTTGTTCCTTTTTGTATATAAAGTACCTGAGGCACTTAGAACATTGACTGCAGTATTGCAAACAGTTTATTTTAATGTTCATGCTGTCCTGTTTATAAAATGTGCATAATGTGCATCGGATTTTCATTTTTATTCCAGTTTATAAAAAATGGGTGTATCTCAAAAGTTATGGACGCACTCAAAATAAGTTTTCTGTGCATCTTTTTGAAATTAACAATTTTGAAGGATACAGCTATGGAATTTTTGTATAGAATTAAAAAAATTTTGTGGTTTATTGCACTTTTTGGCAATTTATTTAGTTAAAATGGACTTTAATACATACATATGATTAAAATTTGGGAAATTAAGGCTGTAATGATATATAAAAATGATTTACAAAAAATGTAATGATATCTAAAAAGGTAAAGATGCTCTGGTGGACTTGTTCTCTAGTTGCTCTTAAAGGATTAAAAAGGTTTGTTCTGCTTAGTACCAATACGAAATAGTACTCAGCTACATATTAGAGGCAAATGCTCACAACTGCTTGATGGTAACGGTTATTTTGCAGATTTAAGCTGGTAATACAAACTAAAAAACATCCATATATAGATCAAATGAGCTCCATCTTTACAAACCTTTATACTGAAGCAATACATTCACGCATGACTAAATAGAATCAAATATTGGTTATAGAAAAATAAACAATATTCGAGTATTATATTGCATGATCACTTATGCTGTTGGTGTTTTAAGTATAGTTAGATGTCAATACTTTTGCATCAATAGCCTGATTTTACTCATAACAATTTGATCGCAGGACTTTGCAGGACTATTTTTTACAAATGTATTTTTCTAGTTTTTTGTTTGAAATTTACTGCAAATCAAACAGCAATTCAATAATGTTCAATGTTCTCCCCCCCATGCCCTTTTCCCCTCACCAAATAAGTATAAGAAACAATAATCTGATATAAAATAAAGCAAATAAATGAATAAGATAAAAATAATGCTGATAACATAAGACCCTGGAAATGGTATTCAAAACTGACATGCCCGCAGGAACACAGATACAAATACCTATACACACATATTTATGGATTACAGGACTTTTACTTATCTGTGAGTATTTCTATATTTCAAAAAACAAAAGCACCCTGATTATTATCATCATACGTTCCTTGTTCAAGCGAAGACACCTGACAACTAATCAGTCATCACTGAGCAGTGAAAATGCAGAGTAATTCTACAATTGGAGTTCCTGGAGGCGGATTCACGTTAACCTGGAGATCAGCGCCTGACTCTCATCCAGCTCTGCAAGAACCGGCGCTGATTGCGACTCAGCTGAGCCCAGGCCACCTTCCAGCGGTGACCCAACTGAAGAAAGTCTGGTGTAAAGACCTGCAGGGTCCAGCGAGGCCTTAAAGCAGCTTGCTGCTACGAGTGGAACAACTAAGAGGCTTTTTTTCCCCCTTCTGCTGCTGCTGCTGGCAGGATGAAACATCTTGTCTGTGGCCTCTGGGATTGTTCCAGATCACCGCCGAGGAGAAGAAAAAAAAAGGACCTTCTGAGTTGCGTTCAAGTTTTTGTTTGGGTTCAGAGAAATTTCACGGTTTGGGTTTAAACTAATTGCTCCAGACATGAGAAACTTTGTTGAGCTGCACAATGAAATTATGATGGTTCTCGAGATAAGACAAGATAAGATAATCCTTTATTTTTCCCCAGGAGGGGGAATTCAGTTGTTCCAGCAGCCAGACAGGATAAGTGCAGATGAAAAAAAAGTAAAATAGAGCAAAGTAAAAAAAAAAAACAACAACAATAAAAATAGAGACTATACGGAGCAATTTAACGTAACAGAACAATGTGATAAAATAACAGTTAACGTAGAAAAAATATGGAACAGTTAAACAAAAAAAGCAGCGGTCGTAGCAGAAAACATACAGTGCACTTATTTTAATATTCAGAATTAAATATGAATATTTTAATATCTAGAATTAAATATTAAAATGCAGAGCAGTAAGTGGAGTGAGCGTATACATTTTAAAGACTTACCATCAGCAAATAATTATAAAATAAACAATTATCGCAAGTACGTCTATTTCAAAGTCAGTGGGACGTGTGTGTGAGCGCGCGTGTGTGTGTGAGTGGAGCTGGTGGTCAGGGTGAGTTGGGTTCATGTTATTACTCATTAAGGGGAGTGGGGGCAGCAGGGTTGTATGGGGCTGGTAGCGACTTTGCCGGGCTTTGGCCTGTCGACGGGCGGCTGGAGGTGAAGTGTTGGAATTAGCTTCATTATACCGCAGGCTCATTTTTCTGCGCTCCTTTTGTTCCTCAAGAAAAATGTCAAGTGCCATGTGCCGCTATGGTTAAAAATGAAGTGGAAGCGATGACATTTTCTGTGACTCGCAGTTCTTTTCAGGTTGGTGCAGTGTAAAGTATGGCGTTATGATCCAGTGACAGCAGCGGCGGCGGCGGCAGTGACAGCGGCGGCGGTGGTGGCAGTGGTGGAAAGGTGGTGGGTGGGGGCGGGGGTGGAAAGGTGGTGGGTGGGGGCGGCGGTGGAAAGCGCAAATTGTTAACTCCGCTTTCCTTCCAGAGTTCTAATGATCCAGTCTGCAGTAAAACAGCTGCATTGCCATCTGTCGTGAAATTGCTTCAAATGTTGATTCCATCCGCACGCGGTAAGGCACTATAACATCGCTTTTGCAGCACTGTGATACGCGTTGATCAAGGGATGCGGAGTTATGCTACAGATGGGATTCTCATTAAATACAGCGGAGATGAATCATTGCTCTCGTTTTTGCCTGAAAGCGATGATGCTCCGGCTTCCATCAGGTTCTCGCGAGCAGAGACATTGGCGGGTGTCAGACCAGCAGACGGGCTGGTAAATGGTGGGTGCATTTGCCTTTCCAGGTCTTGACCTTTTAGACTGGAAAACCTGTGAAGATGAGACACTCGGGTGATATCTGGCAGGGATGGTGTGGATGGGTCTCTACCACTAATATGATTCTAAGTGCATGTGAGTTTCAATGAAATAGAATTTCCACGTGGTCCTACTGGATGGCAGATTTTTTGGGTCCTGCCTCTTCAACATTTGCTGAGCTGAACTTAAGATCAACCAGACTAACCAAAAAAGCATTTCCTTCCCTCTGGGCCCTCTTTTGTTCCTCACTCAGCAGGATTCTTCCTCTCCTGCAGGGAGGATTTGCTGGCGTCACTTCGGGTGTTCCGCCATCCACCTTTTCCATCACTGGGGTCTCTAAGGAGGAAAATCGAGTCTCTTTCTTTCTCTGGTTGCACAATGGATGATGACGTTCCTCTCTGCCTAAAATCAAATCTCCATTATTCAGCAAAAAAAAAAAGTGCAGGTGGAAGAGAGAAGAACAGTGGAAGTGAGGCTTATGGGAAGCCAATATTAACATGGATGGCGTCATTTCTCCACAGTCACCACGATTTGCTTCTGTTGGGTAGAGGAGTCCACTCGACACTGGGCACCGTTTGTAGTTTGAGTGTCAGAGCACTTTGGTTGCTCCGGATTTTGCAGCTCCTTCTGCACTTTTGCTTGGCTGCATGTGGCCTGATTGCTGCAAACAGCTGGTAACAGAATGGAGCCCGTTTCCACCAAGCAGTTCAGTTTGGCTCTGGATGAAGTTTTATGCGTTTACATTGACAAAGGTTTTGGATGGTACCAAAGAAGCCGCACCGTCCTGATTTCAGTAGCCCTTCCGATGGGGGTTCTTGGCACACTGATCCTGTTCCAAAAGGGTGGAGCAAGACACACTGCAGTCTCTGACTGGTCACACAGACCGAGACGCGACAGTGGGAATGAATCACAAATGCGCCACATTTAAATACATGTAATCGATTTCACCAGTGGAGATTCCAGACTCTTTTGTTTTTCTGTCGAAAATGGCAGCGCGTAATCCAGAGGGAGGGATGGAGGAGCTAGAGCGGGAGCTGGCTGGAGCAGCGAGGAACCAGAAGGTTCTCCAGCTGGTCTCTCAGGGAGGCTGCGGAGGGCTTCCAGCCAACCGCCAAGCAACAAAGGACCAGAGGCTAAAAGCTCCGCACTGATTATCATGCTGTCAAAGACCACAACAGCTGGAGTATGTGGACAGGAAGACCTGGACGAGGTCCCACATGATGACCATCCGGAATAAACCGCACCTACCATGTGCGGTATGGTCTGCGGTGACTGGATCCATGTTTTACCCTTCTAATACGTGATGTACCCAACCGAACTGAACTGCTTGGTGCAAACAGGGCTCAAAAGTGGTTTGCGACCAGAGAGAAAGAAACCCGGGCTCTGGTTTTGGAAGTCCAGCACACTGATTTGGTGGATTTTACAGATCACAACCCCCTTTACCTTTTTGGCGATGTAACTTGTCTTGATGATGTGGTGGTGTACCGTTTTTTTCCAGGTCAGATCATGTCAGGTTTAAATAGCAGCTTTTTAAAAGGCCACAGCAGCTGGACTAGTGGTTAACTAGCTGAAATGTGAAAGTGGAAAAGGCCAGGTTACAGATTTGGGGCATTGAGTGGGCCAATGTTTGGTGATGCCGAGAGCAGCCAAGGTACAAGTATTTTAGACCTCCATGGTTCCTTAGACCACTAATGCACATTCTGGGAAAAACAGTACCAAATTTTGATCATCATCATCATGGCATGTGCGGAAAAAATATAATCAGCCACATAACAAACACCACCGTGTTAAACCACTTGTTTATTGCAAAATAATCTTATTACTTAGATGTACTGACTGAGGTGAAGTCAATGAACCAAATCATCTGAGTCTGCAGTGTTTCTAATGAGCCCGCTAACTTATGTACTTAGCATTAGCCGGCCAGAGGCTAATGTATGGTATCGGTCGGTTTTTCGTGCGTGTTTTGTTTTCTTGTCTTTTTTCTTTTTCTTTGTTTTGGACTTGTTGTTTTCCTTTGTTAATGGCTCATCTGGGGTATTGGCAGAGTGTGAGTGTGTGTTGTTGTGTTTTTCCTCCTCCTGCCTGTCTGTCTTTTTCTTCCGTTATGATAGTGGCCCGTCCATAAAGTGTTCTGGTGACAGAGTTTGTGCGCTGTGGGATGCTCTGGAGTCCAGAGGAGGTACTGGTCTGTGTGTGTGGGTTTCCTGTGGATTGTGATTTTGATGCTGCCGTCTCCTCTGGGGTGGATGTTCATGTCCAGGAACGAGATGGTCCGGTTTGTTTCTTCTTCCTGTGTGAATTGGATACTGCCGGCGTCATCAATGCTGTTCAGATGATCCGTGAGTTCTTGTGTGTGTCGGTTTTTTGCCTCTTTTTCCAGGGTGCCATCAACGTAACTTTTCCAGAGTGTGGGTTTACAGCGAGTGGCTGCTGTGTGGATTGCTTTTGTTTCCAGGTCCTCCATGAAAAAGCTGCTCATAATTGCAGACGGTGGGTCCCCCGTGGCGAATCCTTCTGTCTGTCTGTATAGTCTGTTTTTCAGCTGAAAGTTGGTGGATTTGGAAAAAGTTCAAAAGTGTGGAGATGTCGTTAACTGTCAGGTTTGTGTGTTTTCTGAGAGTCCGGTCTTGCTTCAGGCGTTCCTGTACCATGTGTAAAGTGTCGTCAACAGGCACTTTGGTGAATGACATGATGAACCTACGCGTAAGCAGCACATCGGATAATGCTTCTGAGGAAGACTAGAAATACAGTCGAAATTGTCAAGCAGGCAACATCTACTCTTTCCTTTTTTCCGAATAAAAGTAAAAAAGAATAATTATATCAACCCGGGTGACTCAGGAACCGACCGGCTCTCCCTGGGAGTTGGAGCAGTGTTGCTGTAAAGGTTGCTTATTTCAGGCAGCTGGACTGGCGGTTAACTGACAGAAAGGCGAAATTGGAAAAGGCTAGGTTACATAATTGTGACATCGAGGAGCCAAGGCTCAGTTATGCCGAGAGCAGCCAGGGTACATCTATTTACAGGTACAGATAACAAATTTTGCTGCAGGACCAGCGACAATAACCAATCTGTTGTGAAAGGGTATCAAGTTGAAATGGTCAGTAGAGTGTCAGAGCACTTTGGCCATGCTGGAGGCCACTCCATCCAATGAGCCTGCTTTGGTTGCTCCAGATTTTGTGGCTCCTTTTAAGCGTGGATGCGTGCGACCTGGGAGTGGGCGCAGTTTAGCTGCAATTAGATGGAAATGGAACTGACGGGCCAGTGGCTTATCTTTCCAAGACGTTAAGTCAGCACCAAAAGTGGTATTCAATCCTAGAGGAAGAACTCCTGGGTCTGGTCTTGGCAGCACTTTGAGATCTCTGTGTGGTGCTGGAGGTGATTTGTTGGTTTATATACGTCACAACCAACCCTAACCTTTGTGGCCACATTCCATGCGTACAACCAGAGAGCATCCAGGTGGAGTTTGACTCTCCAGCCGTACAACTCAGAAATAAGACACTAGCTAGGGATCACGGATCCGCTTTTTAGTGGATGAGGCCCTGAACTGGCTGGGATTGTTGACTGGGATTCAGAGGCCGTTTCTCAAGTCGCGGACTTGTGCAGCCTCCCGTACTTTTGAAACGTCATCATTCGCGGTCCAAGTCCTCTTCCAAGTGTCCCTGCTCCGCCCACTTTTTGAAGTCCGACAGGATGCTGACTCGGGTGTACTTGAGGAAGCCGTGTATCCCAGAATGCATTAGGATCAACGCACGGACGATCGGCAACGAGCGGTGAATTACGTGCGGCGACGTCGACAACAACCGCAAGATGTCTCTCCTCCATCACCGTTCATCTTTTATACGCCCGCTCGCTCAAAAAGACTCATTTAAAATATAAACCTTACATGTCCATAACCAATATACATAAACGGACATATATTTATATATGAAAATTTAAACAGGGAATGAGTTGTGGTTGTTTTATATGATTCACTCTAATGACGCTTATGCGCTTACCACCAATCGACAGCCACACAGAAGAAGAAGAGGAACGCCACTATTCCAAACGCAAGGACCGGACTTGCCAACTCGCCGACTTCTGGAATTTGAACTTGTGGCGACTTCCCAAGTCTGCGAGTCTGGACTTGCAGACCTGAGATTTGAGAAACGGCCTGAGTGGTTCCACTGAGTGTACGGGGTTTCAAGCACCGCCCTCTTGTCCTCAGAATTTTGAATAATTTTGTAAATAATTTTTTAAAAAGTATTTGTTTACTTAATGGAAATGAAGTAGAAAAAGTGAAGGGTTTTTTTGGAAACAGGAAGGAATGTTAAGTAGAGTGGGGCGGTCTACACCAGGCACCTTTTTGTAGTTCTCGAGGCCCCTTTTGTAGTTTGTCTGGCTGGCTGCGGGGTGGGCGGAGCCTATCAATTAACCCGGGTTTCCAGGTGGGGGATGACATGGCCGGAGGCTAATGGCGGCCAAAACACCTGCGGGAGGGCGAGAGAGCGGGAGAGGAGCGACGTTTTTCCCACGCGAGGCTCGCACGGGCGTCGCTCCCGCTCCTCCCGGCCGCGTTTATAGAAACTTGGAACTCTTACCGTGGGCTGGCGCTGGCTGTGCCGGCCGCTGCGGAGGAGCCTCGCTCGGCTGGGTCGCCGTCTCTCGGTCCGGAGGTAAGACGCCGCCGACCTGCCGCCACCCAGCCTTAGCTTAGCTTAGCTTAGCGTGTGAGCTTCCGCCAGACAGCCAAGCTCGCCCGTCGTTCTCGGGACGTTAATGGCGGCTCGTCCGGGCTTCTGTCGATTCTTTTGTCTGTCTGTGACCACCTATGTTCGCGCCATCTTTCTTTAGCCCAGGGCCACACTCGGAGCTGCGTTCGGCTCGTCGACAAAAAAAAAACGATGGTCCTCCTCATTCCCACTCCAGCCCAGAGGAGACAGTTGATTGGCCCCTGACTCTACTCAGCCAATCAGCTGTCTTCACTCAGCTGATTGGCTGCTTCAGGTGTAGCGTGAAAACCTGCAGCCACACCTGCTTA
>CAAKHG010014729.1:0-12901 GCA_901007715.1 Dactylopterus volitans
TGTTCTTTTGTAGGGTAAGCGGGCTACAGGATGCTTCATGTCCTCACAGATATAGTACAAATGTGTGTTTTCAGCCATGTGGGCTAGTTGTCCAGCTGTGGAAACAGCAGCTTGTTACGTGACAGCTATAATGAACTATGCTATAAGAACATATTGTTACATAAGAAATAAACCCGATGAACTTGAAGGAAACACATCATTTTCTGTGTAATGTGCTGTCTTACTTTGAAGCTGTTTCTTTAAAATCCTCTTGTGACCTATACAGATGCCCAAACAGTGTGATGATACACATAAAGTTAAAAACCTTTTCACAAAATTTTACCACCAATTCAGTAAAGCTATATTATTTCTTCTTACATTGTATAAAATTCAAAATATCTCTGACTTGCTATGGCAAATTGAATTGAATTTTTAATTATTATTTGATACTTAAATTATTAAAATAGATGATTTGGGATATTGCATAACAGGTTTCGAATTTTAAAGACCCTGGAAAATTCCACATTTGAAGATGCATCACTGTGCAAACATGCAGTATTTCCACTCAATTTAACTTGTCTAATTTAGCTAAATCTGAAGCTTTATGTCCACATGGGGTTGTTTGGGTTGCTGGGCTACAGATGTGTTCCCCCTCATCATAATTAGGAAACGGCACTAAAATTCTAAAGGAGAGCATGGTTCACCAGGCCTGCTCCCGGCGTTCAATAGCAACACACACATGCAGAATCATGCGTACAGAACAGCTGCACCAGCATCACTCATTACATGTAGATGGGATGAGGCGAGATGAGATGAGATGCACATGTACAGTACACTCAGGCCCACTCACATTATTCTCATCTCATACACGGGTCAGCGTGATTATAATATTCGTGCATGCTTTAGACTGAGAATGAGGACGGGGAGTAGAGGTCACCAGGTTTAATTCCACTCAGCAGATATGGGGACTAAATCCTGTGATTTTATTTATCGAGGAGCAGCTAGAATCATGGGAGATAAATAAGCTACTAATGCATGCCATGAGATTGAGTCACACACAGGCACGCACACACATTCACACACTCACGCACATGCCGCGCGCACACACTCAAGCGCAGAAAAACTCCTTTCAGTGGATTACAGTCTGACAGCTGGGCTTAGCTCAGTTGCATGAACTTGTGTACAAATCCAGCAATATTTGAAATACTGCTCTCATATTTAATTCGGTTAATTTGTTTTTTAAATCAACTGACTGTCCTTTGCAGTGAATTAGACTTCTGAGTGCTTCAACTTTTGTTTAACATTTTAAATTTAAAAAAGAATTGTTGGCCTTCAAACTCAACCAGTGTTTTATATTTCTGACCAGTCACTGTAAGTGTTTCCTTTTTTTTGCTGCAGGGCAATCTACTTTGCTGCTTACTCAACAGCCAAGGAGAAGCTGAATGGGGTGTTGGAGCCAGACTCCACCCAGGTGCACATGGTGTCGGCTGGGATGGCAGGTAAAGATCGCTCCTTCTCCCCAGCCCTCCTGTCTGTCTGTCTGTCTGTCTGTCTGTCTGTCTGTCTGTCTGTCTGTGTCTGTCTGTGTCCGTCCGTCCGTCCGTCCGTCTGTCTGTAATATCTGCCTGTGTGTCCGTTTGTCAGACTGCCTGGGCAGTGTATCTCAATGATGGGTTTTATACAACGGAAAACCCAAATGTGAAAAAAAAAAAAATCACCAAGTCTGTCTTCATCAGACAGATTTCATTTTCTTTTCATCCATCTTTTCCCCACAAATCAAACTATCTTAGTGTATTACTTATACTCTTCCCCTTTTGCCCCCCTTTCCATATCCATGTGTGGGGGGTGTGGGATATTCACAAATTTAGAGGTTATTAACATCTTAAGCATGCTAAAGTTAAATGACATTTTTGTTATAAGTACACATCAGTTGGCCGTTTCATGAGGGTTTATTCGAAAGCACAATTTAAGACTCTCAGGATCAAAATTTCCTTTAATATCGCCTTGTGGTGACAACAGCTTGTCTTTGTTTATTGTGAAACCAAGCCATGAGTGTACGCAGATCAGTGCTGATACAGTCGTACTAGTCTCTGAAATCAAATGATATTAACTAAAGGTCTGATCTTTTATCTGGCACAGCAACAGAATACACTGTTGCGGTTTACTTTCATTTTAGTTTTTCTTACACTCAGAAGATACTCATGTCTGTTCATGATGGCCTTGATGGTGATCTTAGTGTATTAGATGAGGCAATTCCTGATCTTAGCAGTCTCAGACTGTCATGCACCATATATTGTAAGATGCCCTGTGCCACAACTAACATCTTTTTAACTCTGTACCATACATTTCCAGTCGTTTGATAGAGGAACACCACACGGTCCTCAAAGTTTAGGTTGTGCTTTCCACTTCTTTGAGCCCCATGTCCTTTTTTTTTTTACCCACTCATCAACCTTCTTTCCTATTTTTGATTCTTTTAATTTTGAGGCCTCTCAAAAGGCCTCTTTAAATGGTTTAACATCCCAGTTGTTACTTAAACAGTGTGGTCTGGGCCCCCTTCTTTGCTCTGTGTGTATAGAGGAGAGAGCACGGCCCCCAAAGGTCAACCGGGGCCCCTGGCACTCGGGCGGACACGTCAGGTAGCACCCCATTTCTTTACACTGGTATGATGAAAACCATGGTGATTGTTATGAATATTACGTTCATAATGGTTATTCATTTATAATGATACTTCCATTGCTTATGGCAGTGTCTTAGCTGCTGGTTTGTAGTTTTAGGTTGTTATTGCAAGGTTTATTAATGTTTAGCCTTGACACTTACCTACCCTCTTCCCCTTAGTCTGTTGTCTTGCTCCACTAACACAGTAATGGCAAAGCAATAACACATCTGTTGATTTTATGTTGTCAGCACAAAAGAAATGCTAACCTTGTCACTGCTACAGAGGGCTGTAACCGATGTGCTCCATTTTGTCTCTTGTCATCATCCATCAACACCTTCACTGTTTCAGTCCTTTCCTCTCAAGACGACTGGGTATCAGTGCATCATTCTGAAGGCAGGGACAATGGTGACTTTTGAAATAACCAGAATGTCCCAAGTCAATGTAACGTCAACAGTATTTGCAGCAGTTCAAAAATCACAAATTCATGAATTTGGGCAAAATCCAGTGAAGGCAGAGACATCATAATTGATGTAACTGAGCAAATTTGATGTAACTGAGCAAAAGGTTTTAGGTGTTTCAGTCATTGAAGAACAGCGTTTTTCTCTCTGCAGTGATACTCAACACGACCTTAGACTTTTAGGAGGACAAGTAAGATGCCAAAGTATCTTGGACAAATATCTGTACTTTAACACAAGTGTCTTACTGTCTTTCCCATTTACTTTTTTCTGTATTTTCTCAAGGCTTGTCAGCACCGAGAAACAGTAGTAGAAACAAGGAATTATGTGGTTATTTTCGTTGTCATTCAGCTTGAAGCAGTTAGCTAAACTGTATCCTGATGCCTCCGTAATTGTTTCAAGTTTCGTAAAGTCACTTTGTGGACTGCCTGCCTCCCATGGCCTCCCTACACATAGTTGTAGGTTTCGTTGCACTTGAGAAAGTCTCAGTACCCCACTTGGCCTTCCCCCCCCCCCTTTCAGCGCTTGATCTAAAACATGTTGTTTTCTCTAAATGTAGGTCAAACTGCTCCGCAAAAACTGCACAGAGATTTGTGTTTGCCTATGAAGGATAGCATGCACGGTGTGCAGCAACCTATATAGGTTCAATATGTATCTTTTACAGACAGTTGTATGAGGTATTTTATGCCATTTTAGTGACTCATTGGGACATTTTGCTTTAAGAAGGCCCATATTGTACGGTTGTGCTTTAACTATAAACAAAAATTGATAAGCACCATTTACATTTGCGTTAGTGATGAATACCAAGCTGCTGAACCTCGTGTGAGAACATTTTGGAAAGATTTTCTCCCCCAAAGCTTTGCTGTTTTTTTGTGGCACTGAACTACTGTAGGATTTGTTTTTATAACAATATTTTCCATATGCAAGAAGATATGACTATTGATACACACAAGCCAGCAATTAATGTTTTACTATATATTACACATACATTTATTACATATTTATATGTTGGTCGGTTGGACAGTCAGTTGGGGATGAAATTTGCAGTTTTAAAAAGGTAATAAGTTGCAATACCTTTTATTGCAATACTAAACACAGTTAATCAGGGCATCAGACGTGGGTGTGATCCACAGAGGTGTTTGGGGCTGGCTGAGTTGCAGACATTGTTGGACATCACCAGTAGGGTCATTCTTTACTCACTTCATCCTCTTAAAATAGTCTCCTCTTTCACCTCATGTTTAATCATCATCACCATCATCATCATCATCATCATCATCATCCATCGCTTAGTATCTGTTAGAAAACGACAAGGTTAGCATTTCCCCAGCCTCTTTTCATTATCAACCTTATTTTCTTAAACCATTTGATGTAGTCTTTCTCTAATATGTGGATTATGAACATGATAATAGAAGGATGGTTATCAAGAATACCTTCTCAACTTTATTTTCTGCTTTTGTATTTGTACTTGTGTTTTTCCTCGTCTGGAGCCGGAGTTTTTGATTGGGTTGACTTCTGTTCAGTCAACATTTTCTGTATTCCAGTTGATAAAAGAAACAAAGGGAGGAATGACCTAAATGGAAGGAGGTAAAATAAACGAAAATGAAATTAAAGTAAGGGAGTAAACGAGAAGGGATGGGAGGAAAGTTTGGGGGGAGTCAGACCTTTACCTCCTACCTCTTCCCTGTAAACCTGTACAGAAAGTGGGCTGGGGTGGGTGGTTGATGGGGTTGTGGGTGGATGTGACTGCTGCTTGTGTGTGACTGTGGTACAGAAAAGCCTGTGTCTATTTTAGGGCTTTACTGTAAAGCTTTCACCCCTGCGTGATTGGGTGGGACATCCCCGCCATCTGAGCCCCCCATATCTGCAGGCTACTAGCTGCAGCGGGGAGGAGCTGGAGGAGCTTTGCCCCTCCCTCGTGAGTACACGCCATAGACGCTACTTCCTTCTACTTCCCTCTTTTTTTCTTCTTCCTCCTCTTTTATGTTCTTATCTTCAACAGACCTGTGTCATCCTTTCCTCTTCATGCAGACGCCTTAACGTAGGGCTGTGTTGCACTGATACAGTAGATGTGACTGAGCTTTTATTTATTGACTGGTCTTAGCTCTAATCTGCAAATGCCTGTTTTATTTCTATATGGTACATCATCATTCTTATAAAAAAAAAACACCTGCCTTTATGTCATCTTGTTATGATACAAAGTGCACAATAATTAGCTTAACATTCATGTCAAGCCTTACATCAGTGTTTGTTGTCCAGTGATCATACTAAACAAAAACACAATGGCTGCTCAAAATATCTATTGGAAAAGACTACATGCACATACCTGCATATGCTAAATATACATTGTATACACAGAGGGGCATTTTTAATGCATCTTCTACAACCTCAGTATTGACTGGTTCCTTTTTTTAAACTAGGTGAACATTAAGATTTGATGGAGAGGCACAAGTGCACTAGAAATCGGCTACTGCGGACCTTTAGGAAGTGTAAGCTGCACTTAAGTCCACGTCAGAGACTTTCCACTTTAGTTTGCCTGAATAATTGAAGACTCTCCTCCAGACACCATTTTGTGCCACCGTGCTGTTGTGGTTGTGCTAGTATCTGGCCAACAGCCTGTCCTGAGTGTCTAACCGGTTAAATCAGCAAAAGACACACATCCAGTGACTAAAAAGAAGTTCATATTGTTTTCAACCTAACACAGAGTAATGCTTTGGAACTGGACTTCATGAGTATTCAAAGACAAACTGCTCGTGTAATGATACTGTATATGAGAAGAACAGACCGCATCTGTAAGCACTTGGAAGATTATGTTGACTTATGTTAGAATTGCAAGTGGATTTGTATAAGAACTACCTTTGATCTCATTAGGATTCCAATGAAATGATTCAAACTGTAGTATTTTAACAATCCACAGCACTCAACGGCCTTGAGTATATTTTCTGCTTGGACTCATTTCCCTATTTCACGATTAGATATTCTTGAAGATGATAAATGAGAAGAAATCAAACACTCACAGCTGCTGCCTTCGTGCACTTTTGTTAGTTAAGACACTTTAGGAAGAGAGCTTTTTGGTTAGACGCACATGAGAAGCATTTCACATGAAGAGGATCAATGTGTTCGTTGAACTTAGGTTAATTTAATTAATGTTTCAAAAAAAGATGTAATTGATAACATATTTCCTTGATCCATCCATGCAGCAATTCTCTATCGGTTTTGAAATGAGATCAGTTGATCCTGTTTCATGAAGTGCTCTCTTAATGCCCTTTTAGTACAGAGTATGTGATGTGGATGATGAGATTGTGCGTTTCCCAGTGTCTCTGCATCTGTCTGAACCTCTGTACTTCTCTGAATTTCCCAGGGTTCACTGCCATCACAGCCACCAATCCTATTTGGCTGATAAAAACGCGTCTGCAGCTGGACTCCAGGTGAGGAACTTGAAACCATGTAGACACAAGGGTTTGAAGCCATAGCAGACTTTTCCAGCGATAAATTATGTTTTTGTTGCAATCTCGACTTAATTCTAAACATCCTTGTGACTCCAGGAACCGAGGCGAGCGGCGCATGAACGCTTTTGATTGTGTGCGGCGGGTTTACCAGACGGACGGCCTGCGAGGTTTCTACAGGGGCATGTCAGCGTCATATGCTGGCATCTCCGAGACTGTTATCCATTTTGTCATCTATGAGAGCATCAAACGTAAGCTGCTGCAGTCCAAGGCCCACACCAGCATGGACGAAGAGGACGAGTCTGCCAAAGATGCCTCAGACTTTGTTGGCATGATGCTGGCAGCAGCGACCTCCAAGACCTGTGCCACCACCATTGCCTACCCTCATGGTAATCCTCTCTCATTCACCTAGTTTTTCCCGAAAAGGACTTATGCTTTTATGCATGCTTTCGTTAAAAAAGGGAACCATTTGCTAAAGCCGCAGGGCAATGTGGTTATAAACATTACAGAGGTACAAGTAAATCACAAATTTTGGGGTTATTTTCAGTGTCTTTGGTGGTCTAGTGACTGTAGTTTTAGTTCCATAGTTCATGCCTCATCTTACCCTGCGCAACTGCGCTAAGTACTTGATAGATCAATGAATTAATGGTTGGATTTTTCATCATCAAGTGATGGTAGTAGTAATAATAATAAAGTGATGATGATGATGTTGCTCTTTAGGGTCCTATAACACTACTTTAGCTTTAAGGCTTACCTGTATTTACTCTACACTGCTGAGGCTATCTGAAGTCATTTTGGAGCATGGAAAAAATGTGTGAGATCCTCCTCAGAAACAAAATTATTCAAAAGTAAAAGCACTCATATAAATGGTTCATATGAATATAATGGTATTTCACCTAAAGGTTAAATAACTGTAGGTTAAATACAGTAATTATTTCCTGCAGGTTAAATAACTGGTCCCAGAAGTGTTAAGGGCAACATAACAAACTTATGCTATTCTAGTTAAGAAATTCAACCAATAATCAGCCTTTTTCTAACATTAGGTTTATTGAGACCACACAACACTGATCAGCGCAGCTATTGGTCTTTGCTTTGTATGAAAATAACCTTCCTCCGCTCCTCTTCCCTCCTCCCTTGTAATTGCAGAGGTGATCCGCACTCGGCTACGAGAGGAGGGCAGCAAATACCGCTCCTTCTTCCAAACCCTGCTGACAGTACCGAGGGAGGAGGGATACCAGGCATTGTATCGCGGCCTAACCACCCATCTCATTAGGCAAATCCCCAACACCGCCATCATGATGTGTACCTACGAAGTGGTGGTCTACCTGCTCGGCCGCTAGCCCTTTGGCCAAGTCTCCTACCTGTTTGCAGACAGAGACTGAAGCTGTTTGCACATTGCTTAGAAAGATGCTGTTCAGCAAGAACATCAAGAATGAAAAATGAAGACCAAAGGAAAACCGATGATACTTCAGTGAACCAGCAAAGTATAAATGGAAATAGATGGGGAAAAAGGAAGGAGGCAGCCTTTTGTTTCCATATCAACATCCTCACCTCCAGTCCCCTTTATTAGACTGACGGAACAGATAGAGGGCGCTGGAGGTCACAAAGGAGGTGATATGGGTAGGATGAGAGAGGAGGCACTGACAGGAAAACAACAGTACGAGTTTGGCACCTTTCAAACACAAGGTACCTCGCAAGTGACACACTTTGAGCACAATTCAGTGGCCTTAACAGCAGGGGGTTCTAATTTGAGTCCTTTTGTCTGAGTGAAGACCAGACAGCCTTTTTCACTACTGTAGAGGTGATATAAAGGAAGGGGAATGTTTGAAGACAGCCGCGCTTTACAGAGAAGATGATAACAAAGTAGGTCGAATTCAGTAAACAAAGAGTTTCCACTATCACTATTTGCCTGGCTTTGCTGGGGTGATGTAAGACTACTGAAAGAATTGAGGAATGTTTACAGAAGACAAATTGTCAGAATATAATTTTCATGTGGAACAAAGGTCAATCTGTTGAAAAAAAACAACAACCCCCACCTTTGCACTGCTATGACTTCAAGCATTCCCCTTCTGGACTCGTTCGATACACTCAACCCCCTGGATGGCCTGTAGTCCTGCATTCACTGGCCAAACACAGTGATACACAATGTGAGTTGTGATGGCCCTGTCACTCAAACAACACGCAAGCTAATCTTTATAAAGAGTAGAATGAGAAGCTGACTTTTTTTTTTCAGTGTTTTTATCCTCTGTGATGCATTGCCTGGCAGTGACGCGCTCTGGCTGAAGATGGCCTCAGACAGTCTTGACAGTCTCGTCTTTTCATGCAAACTGAAATGAGACCAGTGTGTGAGGCCAGGTTCCTCCTGAGCTCGGGCACTTCTCAGGACTTGTGTGAAAACACGAGTTACTTTTTCTGAGATGTGAATTGTTTTGAGTATCCAAAAGGCACCAAGACTAACTATCGACCATTGGAACGCCACTACTTGAATATTAAGTGACAGAGCAGGGAAATGTAGGAGTGGGAGCATTCGTCATCACCTCTTTTTTTGTGTGTGCGTGTGTATTAGTGCATCTTCAATGTTTCGACTATGTTCAAGAGTGCGTGTGCGTGTGTGTGCGTGCGTGCGTGCGTGCGTACGTGTGTGTGCGCGTTTGTACATCTGCAGTCAAGCGTGCCTGCATGTATAGTATATATTTACTCCAGATTTCCCTCCACTAACTATTAATCTTGCTAGACACTGAGGTTGGGAGTGTGGTAAAGCTGTAGTACAATACCTGGTAGCTTTCATTACCTCTCCCATGCCAGTCCTTCCTTCCAGTGGCTTCCAACTGACCTGATAACATGCACTTTTGTGGCCTTTTGGGGCTTGTGCTTTGCATTTTGTTGTGTGGACGGTTTAAATGTGAACACTGTAACAAAACAAAAAAAAAAAAAAATTGTTGTATTGTTGTATATCAAAATGGTATTTTGCGCAACGGTTCTTAAAACAGAGATATTGTACAGTATAGACTTCTCAGTGCTTGTGAAGGATGTCTAATGTTTTTTGTATATAATATAGATACTTTATATGCATATCATTTATTGTTTTTCTTCAAGTCCATTTATGATCATGCTGTTAATTTTTTTTTGGGTGCAATTTAACCTTGTTTTGACATAAACTGTCGACATTAATTTGATACATGTTTCTGTTTTACACCGTACACTGTCATGTAACTGTTAGCCATTACATGAAAGCTAACAAGTGCTGCATGGCAAAATTCAGGCATTTTGTGAGTGTCAATTCACACAGTCATAGAGAATGTTAATTTTTACAAATTTTGGATGTTAATGTTGTTCATTGCTGTCTGTCAGACTATGGAAGGGATCCTAGCAACAGGTTTTGATTTGTACAAATGGAAGTGTTTTAATGGGAGAGTTCAAGAACTGGAAATGTATTTAGTTTTTAGATTCACAAATTGATTAACACATCTGCTCCTAAAAAGAATTTTTGGCACACTTGTCACAAATTTTCTCTTCTTGATTCTCAGTGGTCACGGTCTCTATGAATTTCAAAAAGTTTACTGAATTCCGGTGTTACGAAAATGTCTACAAAGATTCTAATGCATTCCAGCACGACGATGTTCTTGAGCGCTCTCATTTTCCCATTTGTTGCAGTATTTTTTCAGAGGCAAAGCCTGTGTTGTTTCTTATAATAGTTATTGATTTTCAGTCTCCATTGACATATTGCCAGTCCGTAGTTGCTTTCAGCGTTTTATCCATTTTTATGTACATGTTTTCCTGTAAAACACTAATAGCTTTAATGTCTTAGGCTCAGTGGCAGTTACACTTGTACAAATGATCAAAATGTGACATGGAGAGATGACTGGACAAACAGTGCAAACATTTTCGTTCAACTTTTGTTACCTCTCATTTCAGTGTCTGTATGCAATTCAATATCTTTATCCTGTTTGTGGATAAGATGCAGCCTCAAGTGGGATTTTATGAAACCTGGAAAATTGGTTTATGCCAACTCAATCATTGGTGTTTTTTTGTTGTTTTGTTTGCCAACATAAAGTAAAAATCAGTTTGCAGCTAGAATTATACCAGTCTCATCATTTTGACTATTAAAAAAACTACACAGACAGCGCACTTTGTACAGAATGGAGTGAGCAGTGCTTGTATTTACACACTAGCACCACTAGGTGGAGCCAGGAGGCCACTGACAAATTTGAGCAGATTCTGCTGAATGCACTAAATTGTTTGAGTTTATTGACTTGGATATCCCCTGGGTCATTTCTCATGCTTTGATATTTGAGACTATTAAGATTTTTTGTTTGATTGATTTATATTTCACTCTCAGATGAAGAGGTCATCACTCACTGAAAAAGGGCCAATGGAAATCAAAATAATCCATCATCATACATGCTGTGACAGGGTTCAGTGAGCTGTTCTGTTTGATTGTCATTAGATATTAAAATGTTGATTCTACAGTAAGATTGTTGCTATTTTAGCAACATCTTAATGTGAGATAGTGAGACATCTGGTCCCCGTTATATCTCAATGCAAATCAACTACCTGCACTAGTTGACTCATACAGTCTGAATTCTGGATAGCTGGATTGACATAATTCAAAGTTTCATAATTCAATGTTTTGATGTATAACATGAGTAGGGATTTATGGTACAGCATGATACCTTGATGGGTTGTCATCAATTTTCAAGTCACACTCATTGGAAATACTTTTTCAATAGAGAAAAAAAGTGTTGCAGACAAAAACTATGGATGGTAATCACTGTGATAATATAATTAGAAAAGTGACACACAAATAACCATGTCAGAGGCACTCTCTGGTGAGGCACCCTCTATATAAAAAAAGAAAAATTAATGGTTTTCATTGATGATAAAATACATTTAATACAAACTATGCATTACTTTCTTCATAAACAAATGTGAGGAGAAAGTTTTGAAATGCCAGATTTTGTAAAATCCTTCGTCATCAAACTTGATTTTTCAGTTAAAGCCTCACAGTTGTATTTCTGCAGTGGACTCGTCAGCCACTTTAGGACACCAACGTTACAAACAACTTTAAATAGTCATCTGCAGTTACTGATGTTAATAAAATACTAACAATGCTTATCATAATAACCTTTTAAGGTGCAGTTTGAGTCAAATGTCCTGCTGCCTAACCACCTCCAGAGGGTGAGTGATTGGAGACTGACAACACAGAGCAATACTGATACTGGTGGGTGTGTAACCTTGCAACCCAAACGTTTTTTTAAAATGGGTCTTAAATGATCTATTAAGCACTAGTAATTAGAAAAATGATTTAAAAAATCCTATTCTTTCTATTCATAACCCATCTTTTAACACCTCTAAACATTTAATAAGGAGCAACTGATACCAAAATGTCTTGCAGAAGTCTCCTGTCTAAGATAGCAGCATAAAGTACGCATAAAGTAATCTAACACTCTGAACACATGAAATCTTCCTGTATTTGAAAAAAATTTAAGTACCAACAGTGGCTCACATTGTCAGCGATACGAGCTGGAAATGTTAGCAAACAAGTAAAAAGTAAATATAAAAAAGTTGAGGAACAAGATGAAAGCAACAGAAGTCTCAGTTGACATGCTGCTGCTGAAGATTAAGCATCATTGATAAAGATATGATCAGGAGGGTGATGAAATGGACAGCCGCGGAGGGGAAGCGAAAACAGATTCGCAACACGCAGGATTAAAATCCAATTAGAAGTTGTAGTGGTAGTAACTTCAGTTCACGAACGCCTTAGACTCTGTAATTCGGCGGAGTTTGCGTGCGGTCCCTGAACGCACCATCAGATCCTGAGCCAATAGCGTCAGAGCAGAGCGCGGCGTTGTCGGTGAGGGCGACCAATCAGCGCGTCCTCTGTGGAGTAAGTGGACACTTTTAGCATCCAGAGCTCGACTGTTTGGATGTATGGGGCTGCCGCGTACGGCGACAAAGAAAGCCCTCGCTGCCTCGGCGCGGACACCGTCGCTGGAATAACATCGCCGACATCGGCGGGAGAAGCGAGGAAAAAGCCCCCGTTCGCCCGGCGGCGTCGAGAAAAGTGTCATTGGGAGGCGAGCTGACTTTCTGTTCGGTGAGTGCTTGTGTGTTTACACCGGATGACTGCGGGGTTGGGGGGGGCACTGACTGGCGTGTAGTTGTGGGGAACCTCGCGGGATGTTGTTTCTTCTTTCAGAAAGTCCTCTCGATTAATTTGGTGTCAAACCACGACGTTTTTTTCTCGTCAAGTTCCAACTGCTTCGCGACACACACACACACACACACACACACACACACACACACACACACACACACAAACACACTCACACACACACACACACACACAGGCTGAAAAACTGTGTGTG
>CAAKHG010014731.1:0-14928 GCA_901007715.1 Dactylopterus volitans
GGGCAGCAGGCTTGGATGTTTCAGTGGCTGCAGCTCTGCTCAACACTCAGCAGGGGGTAACACAAGGAGCTCTATAGTGCAGTAATGCAATATTCATGGTGGGTTGTGAGCGGGGCAGTTAAACACAGTAGAGTTGTGAGAAGACTTTCCAGCCCTCTATCAGGGAGCAGCTGCTGCTGCTGCTCGGGCTTGCTCCCCTCTCCAAAGCCCGTCCTCCCGCTCAAGCATGGCCTGTTTCTCTCTGTGCCCTCCGCTGTTCCTTCATTGCTGCCTCTCACTCAACCATTAATTTTTAATCACAACTTAAATGGCTGCCTTGGCTGCGGCTGTGGGGGCAGCAAGTCAAGGGCTCTTGCCTCTGGTTACAAAGTAGGAAATAAATTTGAAGAGATCAAGCTAAACATACAGGGAGGGAGAGGGCTGACTGGGGAGAAATGTACACAGAGGGAGAAGAAAATCTACTTGCTGCTGCCATTACAGCTTAATTAAATTTCAACTCTTTCATCTTGGACTTTTCATTCCAACTGCTAAAAGAAATTGAGATCAAATTAAGATAAAGAATTGGATTTTTCAAGAGTTTGTTGAGAGCCTTGAGAAAGTAGGAGGGGGCCGGGGGCGGGTTTGGTTTATATGAGGTAAATCTGTCCAAAAACAGGTATGAGTTTCGATAGTAATTCGACTGTTTACAAAATTCTTCTTTTAGAAAAGCTGGAAGTTCATTGGTTCCAGTTGGGTTTTTTTTTATTGTGTGTCGTTTTTCTGATATCAAACTGTGTGTTTGGACTGTACTTTATTTGTCTGACAAAAAAAAGAGGACGGCTTCAGGAAGCAGTGACATTTTACAAACGATTGAATGATTAAAAAAAATAATAATAATTTGCAGATTAATTAAATTGATCATTAGCTTCAGCCCTAAATGACAAGCCAGAGTATATAATAGAAAAAAGGAAAACGGCTTGCATTACCAGTGTATAAAAGGTTGAGCCTCTTATGCATTACGGACAAGGTTGTGTGGATGCTGAAGTGGCAGCACTCAGGTTTTCCCCTGCATTATTTATTTTCCATATTGGGGTGGTCTGACCTACTCTTGTAATGAGAAATAGAGTCACGGTCTGTTTGGAGTCCTGGGGCAGCGCCGGGCGACCATATCCCTGGATCACTGCTCAACCACACAGGGCTCTTTACAGCCACTGTTTGCTCAGACTTCACTTGGACTGTAAAAGTCAAGCCTTGTTGACACATCTGTGCTGTCTCTCCCCGAGGCTAATGGCTATTACATCTGTCTGTTTCTTTTTCGGGGAGAGGCAGGAAAAACTACCGAGAATCAAACGCCCTTTTGAAAACAGGCAGAGCAAAAAAAAAAACCAAAAAAAAAAAAAAACGCTGACAGCTGACGGAAAGCTGACAGCCACCTCAGAGAGAAATTACCGCTGTTGATCTTTGTCACAAGTGCGGCAGGTCGACGTTTAAACATCGCTTAAGATGTGTTTTGAGAGAAATGTTGATGATCTCACGGTAGCAGTGTGTCAGCAGCTGCACCTCTCCGACCGAGTCGCTCTTTTTATTATGAAGTCATGCCACATTTCTTTTCTGAAGTGGGCCCAACAGAAACATATTTTTCAACACGAGAAGCACAATCCTCCACCGAGCAACATTTCCCCTTTTATCCTGGCCATATTTTGCAATAATGAAGGCCGTTTTTAAAAAACAAAAAACAAAAACAAAAAAAACTTTAACCTTCCCAATATTGAATCACTTGTTCCTTGAACCAAGCCCATTCATAACTTTCCAAGTAATCCTGCTTACCAACACAAACAAATGTTGTAAAAAAAACAAAACAAAAACCTATCAATCTCATTGGATGACGCAAAACGGCTTAAATCTGTGGTGGGGTCCAAAAGTGTCAGCAAGGTGGTGTCAATTTTTCCTGCTCTGGGTCTGCTTTCAGCATATTGCATATTTTTGGAGACATATTGCTGCAGTATTTAAAAACACGCAAGCCTTTTTCTACCTTGGCAGAGAAAAGAATGACCTTGCGAGTAAATGAACACAATATTTGTCTCCTGTTTGTACATTACAACCTTTTCCTATCACTTTTCCACCGTATTAGAATGTGTTCATTTCTGCGTTTTTTTTTTCTTTCCCTGCAAACCACCATTCACACATTTTGTTGTTTTCATGCCCTGCTGACACAATGATATTACATTCCAATTAATTCTTGAATGGCTTACAGACATTCAAATAGCCTTAATTACCCTCATTGTTTATTTTCCTTGGAAAATAAACAGGAATACGTCGAACTTGTTTGCTTGAAATAGTCATGAACAACTGACAATTTACCATTTTTATTCACTAGTACAACCGGTGCCATTTTCAGTCACACTGGAAGGTTGCTGTCAGAAAATAGAAAATAAACTAAAATAGCAATCAAAAAAATAGGAAACTTAGCTGGTTACCACACAAACAGTCAGCAGCTAAAGAGCGAGAAATCGTCGCAAGAAGTTGTTGAGAAGTCAAACAGCTAAAATAATAGGAAATGTTGAGACTGGCACACGGTGGCCAGATTTATAATTTCAAATCGTTACTTCATAGCAACGATCATGTGACCTTACAGTGTGATAATGTGTAAGTGTCGTGTCTGCAAGTTGTTTCTGCTGTACCCATGTGGCCAGAAATGATCATTTTTATAAAAATAAAATTATTTACATTGGCATGTACAAAGCGAAAAAAAGAATTAAAATCTCTATTATGTTTACAAAAGGTCGGACAATTCTTTAAGATTTTGCGGAAAGACAAAATACCTGAGCTGAATATATTGACATATTTGTGGGAAAGCCGGCAGTTTTTTAACCACCTTAAATGACCGATTGGCCGTGACTGGTTCAGCGGAAAATGCCTCGTTTAACATCGCCTCCTTCAGCGACTTGAACTATTCAAATGATGCATCTATTGATCCTCAATTCCTAAATTAACAGAATCACGGCAGCAGGCAAACTGCACTGGTGCTAACCAGCGGATCGCTCCCTTTCAATACCCCCCGCCCCTCCACACACACACACGCGCGCGCGCACACATACACACACACAGAGACAGGAGTGATCTCTCACTAATCAAAGACATCGATTATTGCGCGAACCACATCTGCCTACGTTCCCCTTCTCAGTGCTGACCCAGATTGATCACTGTGGCGGGCTCAGGGCAGAGACAAAGAGGACGCGAGGGGGAAGAGAAAAACAAGGAAATCAAAAAAGGAAAAATAAAGGTCTAATAAAAAAAAAAAAAGGGGGGGCAGGCATAGATCATTTTGGGCAACATACATGGAATGCAGCTTCGTTGGAAAACCTCAGAAATGCTTATTCCGCAGAAGAGGACGGCAGTTATGATGCATCAAAACGCAGGAGCTGCCCAGAAACCAAAAAATATCGACTGTGCAGCTTCGGCTGAAAGAGTTGTGTTAAATCTCAGTCGGTACAGTTTGTATTCTGTGCCTCTCACACTCATTCTGGCCCATATGAATAAATACATGGCTGACTTCAGAAAAGAGCCGTGCTGCATATGCTGTTGGTTGGAAATTGGCTCGGGATGTTGGATCAGGTTATGGCGAATGAATGACTGGCTGTGCACTTTATGAGCCTGAGAGGAGTGTGAAAACAACTTAGGATGATAGCTCAAACCTGTGTATGCAAAGGCTTTTTACTGTTTTTATCCCAGGAAAAGAAATAGATGATCTAATAGCATGGAAATAATTTGGTTACAAGGCAGAGACAGTGTTGCCGAGTGCATGAGATGCAGGCAGCACTCTCCCTGCTACACTTTTTATCCATGTTATATTCCTGAAGACTCAATTCATTTTGAGCTCAGCAGTATTAGCCCCTCAGGCATCATTGGGTAAACTGGTTCATGCAATAATATAGTAACATCTATATCTCCATGAGAGGCACTTTAATACCTCACAGGCTGATATAAAAAAAAACCCCGTCATCCTGCAAGAAGCCCATTGTTCATGCAGAAAATGTGACGAGCGCCAACATGTCAAATGGTGATTGATATGGATTTTGTAATGGTGACTGATAAAGGCAACAATGCATGGCTGAGATAAGGAAAGAGAAATCTATTGCTCCAACAAAGACCAATTGCTCTACACAAGCCTTTTCACCCCTTTCCGAGACAGAAAAACCAAGGCTTCATTACCAAGGGCAGCTGATAAAATGACTCAGTTTGGGCACCATCAAATACTGCAGGGCTTTTAGGCAAAACAAATCTCAGTCAAGGCTACGGAGACCCACAAAAACAATAATACTCGAGTACTAACGCAGACATATTTGGACCGCGTTTCCACTCCTCTCGGCGTCAAAAGACATTGAACATTCGCCGATCATCATTCAGACAAAGCGACACTGTTCAGCGCATCCTGGCATTACATGTGACATGGCAGTGGTAACAACCATTTTCCTCTCTAATGGTCAGATTTTTTTCTTTGTTTTGTGTTTGGAGAGGGTACTGTCATCAAAACACAATATCCCCTTTATATTTACAGGTAAGCAAGCGGAATAAACTGTGTCCCGCTGTCGTATTTTTTTGTTGTTGTTGTTCGTTTTAGCCAATTAAAAATACAAATTTCTTATCAAATCACAATAGAATACACACTGTCTTTTTCGCTCGTAGTTGCCAAGAACAGTGTGTTGTCAATCTGTAAAGACAAGGGAGATCAAGTCTGGCTAAGTTTATTGCTTGGGGCTTCCATGCCTGTGCTTCGCTCTCTACTCAACAGCTCAGCTCTTTCCTCTTCTCTCCCCATTAACCGGCTGACAGATCAGTAATAAACACAGCCTGTCACCTTCAAGGCCTGCCTCTCATTTACTAGAGAACACATGAAACCCTGCTCTCTCCTTCCCTCCCTATCTATCTCTCTCTCCCCTCACTTCATCCGCTGGGCTCATTGGAGCTGAAACCTGATTTTTTGGCCCTTGCCGCCTCCGAGGCAGCAAATTCTGCTCTGCACCTAGATAGTCCTGAAAAAGGCATGAATATTAAATGGAAAATCCATGAATAAATAACAAAAAAAGGACTTTCATCACTCTAACCTCTTTCTGTCTCCCAGCAGTGGATGAGGAGCAAAGGGGAGAAATAGGCAATGGGAAAAAATACACATACACAAAAAAAAAAAAAAAGAAAAGAAAAAAAAACCCCAAAAAACCAAAAAACCATGACCACCTCAGGAGAGAAGGTGGACATTTGTTTGGTAATTGGCTTTCTCTATTTGCAGTCCCACGGTGCTGTGATTTCACACATAAAAACAAAGAGGTAATATCAATGTAACAGTGCATGCTGATGGTTAGTGGAGCAAAAATATTTCACTGGGAATATATTATGCTATTTCCATATGTGGCGCAACCTGGGGAATAAAAACAATACATGTTGCAAAAGCCAGATAAAGAGAGCTACAAGTGTGATGTGGGCAAAGGATATGGTGCCGAATGCATAACGAACAAATAAAGAGAATAATTCATTTGTGATGCATACTCACTAGTCCCTCGGCACGTGGCTGTTACACAAGAACAAGTAAATATAGATTGCTTTGTGCAAATCCCATAAGAATGCTTTGTATGTATTGTGCTGGGTTTAGTTTTTAGCAGAGCACTTGGAAACAAATCACGGGACAAGCAGCTACTTGTTAGCACTTATGGCCACTGTATCATTACAGCACGCACAATTTTTTGGGGAGTTTATTTTTGGACAGTGGATGCATTTGAAATGTCACATGGAGTCATGGATCAAGGTGCAACTGCCGCAGCAGACTGTGCCTCATGATTATAGTAATAATTCTGTCCTCAATATGCACAGCTAACAACCACACATTCCAACACCGAGAAGGAAATAAATCTAGAAACGAGTCAAAAGAAATTAAAGTGCTTTGCGGTGTCGGGCTGCGGTCTCGCCTCATCGTTCTGTGGGTCTCTCCCGCATACACGAGCGAACACACCAACAGTGAGAGGCGAAAATCATCACTGCTGAGCAAACTTACACAATTCATGATATATTAAATAATGTATTGGAGGTTGGGGATTTGGAAGGCCATTAATGTGTGACTGCACATGCTATTACTTTGACTGAGAATGTGATGCTGTCAAAGAAAAATAACACGAATCTCCAATGAAGTGTTGGATTGGCCAATTAAACATGGCTGTCCTGGTCCCTGACAATTCTATTAGAGGAGAATCACGCTGGAGTCTCCGGATCAAGACAGGAAAACTACTACATGTTGACCTTGAGGTTCTTCACAGTGACTCCGCTCTCCAGCAATCTTGTATTTGTATCAATGACTGACGCTGCTAGAGATTAAAAAGATCACATCGTGACCTACTGGCGGAGCTGAAACTCTCATCTTAGCAATTATATCCATGACTTCCTTCGCTGCAGTTGGATCAAACCTTAGCAAAAGAGAGCTCTTTTGTATCTGCTGCAGCGCCATCAGCGTGACTAATCTTCGAAGAAAAGATAAGCCAATGCTCACAAAGCACTCAGTGAAGTCCTTTGCAATATCACAAAGGTTATACGCTCAGACCAGAATTGAGTGAAGAGCTGGACCTTTTCTTCTTTAAAAGCCATTAGAGGACGTTCCATTCTGTTTATAAAATGGGAAACAATACTTCTTTTCCCTCTGATAAACACTGATAGTCATTAAAGCGATTCATTTAAATGTTAAACAAGTGTGAATGTATTCAATGGCACTCCATCACACTGGATGGACTGTGATGGACTGATGTATAATGCAACAATCCAGCAATAAATTCTCCCTCCAAGAGGATTATAATGTTGACTTTTTATTGAGTCTGTTTGAGAGAGATGTTGACATTTTGGAGGCTGTAATTTGTGGTGCAGTTTAATTTTACTGGGTTACCGAAGGTTGTTCCCATATTTCGTCAACTCTGATTCATTTGAACAGATTCAATAAAAACTCACCATTAAAATCCTCACGAGGGCAGTTGCATTAATTGTTTTATCTTCTGTGAATGTACCTGACACATTGGGAAGTGAGTGCATATGAAGAAAATCAAGCGAAGGCCATATGGTTTGTCTTCTGGCAGTGTATGCATAACCCACCATACGCAGGATTTCAGGCTATTAAAAAAGTGGGAAGTGAAGGATGGCTAGAAGAAACAGCTAAAGGAAATCTGGGTTCATGACAGGGAGCCAAATAGCTTTCAACACCCACACTGACCTTCATGTTACACAGAAGCACACGTGCGTGCACCCACGCGCACGCACGCACGCACACACAGACGCAAATGTTCACAGGATGTGACCATAAACCATAATGCACATCCCTTATTACAGGGAGTGAGCCTTGGCTGTATTCCATTTTAAATGTCACAGACTCCTCCACGGGGTAATGACAGATCAACCTGAGTTTGCGGCATAAACTAGCATATTATCTACACAAACAACTGTAGAACTGGCTGGGGAGGCAGGCAGCAAACACATTATTTGGTCATTGTGAAGTGCATGCAGTAATACTCGTCCTTATGTGGACGCGAAAGCCTTTCCAGCCTTCCTCCAGCTATAGTATGCAATTATATTATCCTGACAGTAATGAAAAAAGGGCTGCTAGTATTGATGATCTTCAAGAAGCAATTGTGCCGGCAGCATCATGCGGCTTCCAGCTCGGTTGCTTGGTCTCCTCCGTCTGACAAACCAAACAATCCTAAGTGCTAATTCATAAGCGCTAATGGTGAGCTTAAGTAAAGAAGTGGCTGGTGAAGATGTGCGGACATTTCGAGCTCCAAGGTTCTCTCATTGTGATGGATAACGGCTTAACAAGTGGAGATGTAGTTGCGAAAGCAAAACCAGATATTTATCTGGGCTTCTAGTTCCATTTTCCACAACACGATTGTGAAAGTTGCCCAGACAACCCTCAAAAAGCCTATTTTCTGTATTGTCAGAGACAACACCATGTGCATTAATCTTTAATATATGAAAAACAGATGTCGGTATAACATAATAATGTGGTTTTGCTGACAAGAAAGGGAGATTGGGGAACTGTAAATCCCATTCCTAGCTTATCCTGAAAAGGCATGAGATGGTGGGCAACGCCGGTGACAAGCAGCTCTTGTCAATGTAAGCTGCTGGGGGAGCAAAAAATACTTGTGGTAAGCCCCTATGAGTAAGATGAGCGGCGATGCCTTGACCCGTGAGATGCACTGGGAATTGAGGTGGAAGAGGGGGCAAGAGAGCAAGAGTGAGATACTGAAAAGCTAGCTGCTGACACACGAGTAAGACAGACTGGACTGTTGGGGGTCCGCTAGGTCAGGATAACCAAGCCAAACACCAGTGGAACTGTACGGCGCGCGGCGGGCAAAGCGCACGCCGTGACAAACACACAGTTTATTCAAAGCTGCACGCATGCATAGGCAGAATGTCATGTTGACATGAAAATACGTCTGCTGGATTATTCTATTGAGAGACAGACGAGTATCACTGGTGCGTGATGAGTGAACTGCTATATAAAATTGCACACCAGAGCCGGAGCGATAATATACGGGAGTTAGATAATAAGGAGGACAGAGCTGTACCCCAACAGTATAGATCAATCAGTGTACATTGATTAAAAAATTAGTGACACCTTTACATCTGAGCCGGTTCAGCAGCTCTCGAAATCGCAGCCAAAATTACTATTGAAATAAATCAATACGCTCTAAAAAACAGATCCAATAACATCAAATTGTGTAATCACCATGAAGAGAGGAATTACTGCATGGGCCGCTGTATTACACTCCACGCCGAGCCCTCTACACCACGCTGGTGGTGTAGGAGTTGAGGCTGATCGATGTATATCTCAGCAGATAACGTCACGCAAAATGTCACCGGTTCAGCAGAAAGGCAACCTACTTGAAAATACCGCAGATAAGACTTTTTTAATGGATCACATAAATGTCATGTCATCAAAACAAAACCACAGTGTGGTCTAAAGGCCTTCTTTAAAGGTTTCTCTTTTGTCTTCGGCAGCTGTTGGCAATCTGATCCTCATGAAATGGAGGAGAGAGAAAAAAAGTACGCGGCAGGTAAAAAAAAAGAGTAAGGAAATCTCTTAGTGGTCAGCCATTTTTGATGGCCAAGTATGACAAAGCCATAATCGTTTATCTGCCATCAACAGTCTAAACAGTTTCTTTATAGAATTAAATGATGGAGCTGCAGATTTCATCAAGTGTACTGAGAAGCCGTCACGCTGGGACGAAACAAACATCTGTTAGGGATCTGGATTTCAGAGTCCAGATTTGACTCAAACTCGACATTTGAAAACACTCCAAAATGTAGCTCAAACCAAAACTAAAAAAAAAAAAAAAAGGCAGAAGATGCAAAATTCTGACAACCTCTAAAACAGAGCCAAAGAGATCTAACAGAGACATCTGAGACTTTCCGTATCAGCAATCAAATTCTGCTGACATCCTTAGTTTCTTTTTTTTTCACTTTCAACTGTTCCTCATTTTCACAAAAATGGAGACAAGGTCATGTATCCGTTTTTTTGTGAAAGAAAAAAAAAAAAAAAGCCAGAGCCCCCTCTGCATTTACCTTCAGCCTCTCCATTGATCTGGAAAGGGTCTGAAAGAGGCACAGCTGCATAAACAATCCTCCCAAGTCTGTAGAGGGTTTTGAAATATTAACAAAAGAGCTTGCAGGTACATCATTTTGCAGCAGCAGCAATAGCAGCAGTGGGAAAATGTATTTGAGTCCTATTATAAATCACACAATACAGCAACAACATTGCACATCCAGACCCAACTTGTCCCCCAGGCTACCTGACAACAGAATCCTGTCTTTACAGATGGCGCCTGGATTCATTTTCCCCATCTGAACGTGGGAGAATGCTTTGTGTGTGCGATTTTATTGTATTAATAAGATATATGTATAAATATAGTTATCAAGAACTCTGCCACCAATCTGATCCTTTAACATGTTAATTTATAAACACATTAAAAAAAAAAAAAAATCAGAAAAGAAAGCCGATGGAGTCGGCTCAGGCTAATTTCATCAGTTGCACTTCCACCGACATGAAAGAGATAGGACTTACAGATCTTGTGCTTCCCTTTCATGGGGAATTTCACCAGCAGCTCCTTGGGGTTAGTGCATATGAAGACAAATGGGGAAGCAGACTCCTCACATGTATCAGGGAACTGCAGGGGTGGGGGGAGGGGAGGAGGGAAACATGAAGAGAAGAACAGTTAGGAAAAGAACATCTCTGAGAGAAGCTCACAGTGGTCAGTATTTCTGTTATGAATCATTCAGTGAGTCTCTGTTTATGCGCGTGCGGCATGTAAGCTGCGCCCCACGTACCGCTGAGAGCTTTTGAGTCTCTCTCTGCACAATGCACAGCTAATGATGCAGCCTCTAATGTGAGCTGCATAAGGCCCCCGTATGCAACATTCATGTGTGCATCTATCAGAAAAGAGAAGAAAAAAAAAAAAAAAAAACACGCGGATATAATTGATATGCATCGCTTAATATCCAAAACGTCTTCATTTCCGAAAGCCGTATTTTCTACGGGGATACGTCATCCGGGCCCCCGTCCATGATCATGCATGACACATAATGCGCCATACCGCATTCCACTGAAGGAGAGGTTGTTTTACAGCCTATAACTGACAGCAGCCCACAACATACAGAGCCCTGTCCCTGTGTCATTGATTAGTCTCTGAGGTGAGAGTAGGGAATTGACTGACACAGTGACAAAGGAGTCATCTTTCCCATCGCTGGCAGCCAACTGCTCTCAGCTCGTCCAATTTCCTCCAGCACTATCAGATAGTGCCCATGATTGCATCTACCCGGCCAGGAAGCGGCTCTTTTTTCCCCCCCCCTCCTCCTCCCTCCGCCTCCCTCCCCCGCTCTTATTCACAGCCTCTCTATCTCCCTCAAAGGAGCATTGAAGGTTGTGACAAATTTGGAGCTTTTAAGGGAAATCAACAGAGCCAGCAACCCATCTGTATTGTCCCTGACAAACTGGGGAGAGATGATAGAGATGTTTATTTCAGATTACAGTCCATGTCGACCTGAGTGTAATACACTGGTGATAAAATATGTAAACACTCAGAGCTGTTAAAGATTGATGTGGGACTTTAAAAGAAACCTTTGATTCCTCCTTCCTACAGAGGATGGAATCAGAATTCCCAGGTGCTCCATGAATAAAGCCAAGTGATTTAGAGGGGAGTTCAAAGTTTATGGTGTAAAAATGGCAATGGCCTATATTTTTTCTTAGTGTCGAGAAAATCCCATGCAAAGATTACAATGACTATGAACTGATCCTACGAACAAGTGTTGCCTTATTCACCCAAAGGTCTATGTACTTTATTCCTCCATTGTTTCCAAAAACTACTAAAAGCACGCAATTAGCCATGCTGTTTATCATGGTGAAAATATTCTAATATTATAATGAACATGGTCACTGTAGGATATTTTGAGCTATTTTCACATACCAAGTGAGCACAGTGTATAGTATGTGATTCCATGGATGAAAATAACCTCAAACAAATGCAGTAACTAAAAAAAAAAAAAAAATACTTAAGACATAATCATAAATAAACGGGAGAGGTAGGGATATTATTGGTTTTGATCTTCTCACAAGATTTCTTGACAATGAGGAAAACACAGAATAACAGCTGTCACACCTGGACGTTAGGCTTACAAAAAAAAGAAAAGAAAAAAAAAGCACTATCACTGTACAATGTCTACCTCATTTAGTATCACTTCTGTCAGTTTATATTACCCGATGAGTCAGTGTCCCACGGAAGCATTCAACACTTATCACATTACAAAGAAGAATAACGCTTATCATCAAGTATCCAGCGGGGACGGACACTTCTAACAGCGATATACAGATCGATCCGTAAACGGTTAGGACTGCGCGGTGCTTCTCAAATAGCTTACTAAGGTTAAGATGCGGCCAGCATCCTCATTTAAATGTGCATGTGACGGTGCGGCGGGCGTTCACATTGAAGGAGTGGGGCTGTGTGCAATTGAGATATGATGCACAGTACAAAAGATCCATGAGGGCTTATCGATTAACAACACAGTGCAAGAGGGACCATGATAATATGACACGGGATCTTATGACATGGAAGTTAAGCTGTCAATGACTTTTATCTTTTTGGTGCAGCAATTGCTGGGATATGCACACTCACTGGCATTTAACAGCATCAAATTGTTACACGCTAAGTCTGAAAATTTAGAAAAGTCCATAGAGATATATTATGAGTGGTCCAAACATCTCAAGCAACTTTTTTTTTTCTCTCTCTCTCTCTCTCTCTTTCCTGGGGGACTCCAGGGAATAGACCCAGTCTGAACTGTTTTGATTTCCTCTTTTAATTTCCGGCAGACTGGGCACAGAAAATGCCTGCTGCCTACCAATGGCTGAAAACAAAAACAAAACGGGCTGCATTCAGATGCCAGGCGTAAACTGATGCAGAGCCGTCCACTTGTGTTTGGAGCACCCAGGGTGCATGTCAATGTCAGATTTCAACAGGGCTTGAATGTAACAGCAGCCTGATGTAAATGGGTCAGTTTTGGTTGAGCACATGAACATGTTCCAGTGTTTGAGTCAACACGGGATGCCCACAGAAAGCATCCTTAATGCCGGCTACGTCAAAAGCACGGACGTACGGGGGTAGCAAAAGAGAGAGAAGTGGAAATATGAAGTGTGCATGGGAGATAATTCGTGAGAAAAAGAAATGTGACACTAGTTGAAAAAGATGAGCCTTATTTGAGATAAAAATCTCCCATTACACAAGATGGCTGTACTGTTTGAGGTCCTCAAGGAAACAAAATGGTGGTGGTCTTGCTAAATTCAGATAAAACCAGGATTGCTGCAGCAAGGGCTCGAGTGTGCTCATGTGAAACCCCTCCAGTTGCCTGCTTTTTCATCCTCCATTAGCTAATTAGCATTTAAAGCTGTTGAATGTGCTGCTTTGCCTCACTACCTCCCCCACCTAATTGTTTCCATTCCATGTTAATCAAAAGGGCACTAAACATTGTGGCTGAGCGACAAGGAGGTTTGCTAAAGCCCTCAATATTCATCAGCAAGGATCTAAAGTAGTCAGAGGAGACCTGCTTTACAAACGCAGCTGAAACTGAGCTTTCTGGGAAACCCAGGTATTGAAATAGGAATTTTATTAAAGTGGACTTACTTGAAAACACTGCGGGTGACAATGACTGTCACGCTGAATTCAGTTAAGGGTGATGCAAGGCATTAGTGTGCCAGTCTCTCTTTAACTGAGGTCAGCCTTACAGCCCTAGGGCATTCTGGGTAGTGGGGTCACGGTGTTCAATATAGGAAATATCCGAGTGTGTTTAGTCCTTCTGACAGGTGCAGTAAAATGCCTCACTGTAAATCCACTTTTGCCTGTCCGCTGCTTCAGGCAAATTTACTTGGGTTTTTAAAGTCAGTAAGAAGTCAGAGGACAACTGTGAAACAAGGACTCTGCATTTCTACTGGCTAATAAACATTGCACTTAAAACAGGCACATGTGCACTGGAATGCAGATCTGTTGAATGGCTGGTTAACAGATGGTTTTAAAGAAAGTAGATAGAGATACAACGCTCAACCTTCCTAGCATATGAACTTGGGATAAATGTAATCATCAGTCATTTGTTGTTGTTGTTGTTTAAAAAAAAAAGGACTTAAGGGGCACCATGTGTAGGTTTTGACCAACAGCACTGGCCACCATTTTCTTTGCATCGGTCAAGCCCAAATGGGTACAAATTCAAGAATTGAATGCAACTGTTTCAAGCTATTTGGCTTTTTAACAATTGGTGACTGCATTCCATTTTTGCTAGTGAGCACAACAGCAGGTTAAAAACTGTACAATATTATGTGCTAATTCAAATCAAAGCATTTGTCCTATTTGCAGTCTCGACGTTACAAAGGGCTTCCGTAATATCAGTGAAAGTCCGGTAGGCCGCATGAATTCCAAGCAGCTCGACGAGAGGAATGGAAATGACAAGTAAAACATAAACCGGCAAAAGGAAGAGGTGAAAATTTCATTTGGCTGCACAGATTCTTCAGAGACTGACAATTCAATAAAATACCCACTATTTAATTTGCTAGGATCTTGTCAAAGGGGATTCAACAATAACCAACTGTAATAATTCAGTGTTCATTGCAAAAAGTAAAAAGGGACGGTGGGGCGCTGGCTGCTGGAAGGAAGCCTTTGGCAATGAAGAATTACAGCGGTATAAAGGGCAGGGAGAGGGCACGCAGACTCCACTGGTATTACCACACATCCTTATGATAAAGTAGCATATGAGTCTTTTATGGGCATTCTTTACTTAAACAACCCACACAGAGTATCGTTCACACAGTGCCGTCCAAAATGCCGTGGGTCGCGACCCGGATTTGATGAAAACACCATCCATCGTGCCGCGACCAACTCATACTGAGCCATGATTTGACAGCAGGAACACAAACGTTGGGACCAAGCTTGTCAAGTAACAGCTAAACAAGCCAACACTGTTCCCTCTCCCCTCTCTCTATAATGTCTTTCTCTGGCTCTTTTCAGCTGCTGTCTGCAATTAAGGGCAGCAGAGACAAGTAATCTCCTTCTGGGCGACAGGGCCAGACCAGAACAGGCATGTGGAGTGGGCTGTGCAGTAGAGAGAGAGAGGGGGGGGGAGGGATTGTGTGGGGGAAGTGGGGGCTGGTTTGGGAAGGGAGGGGGGGGTTGGGGTACTGCGGGGCCGGCCCTTGCCTCAGTCGTAGCCAGGCCCTGCTTGGCTGCACTCAATCTCAGCCCAATAAAAAGCCCTTCATTGGCAGGGAGCAACTGAGCCAGACGGGCTGGAAGCATGTGGCTTTTAAAAATGAGGAGGGTGGAATAAGGGGGAGGGAAGGCACAGAGTGTAGAGAAAGACACGGAGGGGGGGGGGGGGGGCGCCGAAGGG
>CAAKHG010014735.1:0-13704 GCA_901007715.1 Dactylopterus volitans
TTTTGGGGCTATATAAATAAACATTGATTGATTGATTGATTGATTGATGTGTGTGTGTGTGTGTGTGTGTGTGTGTGTGTGTGTGTGTGTGTGTGTGTGTGTGTGTGTGTGTGTGTGTGTGTGTGTGTGTGTGTGTGTGTGTGTGTGCGCACGCTGCTGACCTAGCTTCCATCAGAAACTTGCTCTTGTGCTCTGGTGCTAGGTTCTCCTTGCAGGACTTCACAGCCACAGGAGTGTTATCAGAGCGTAACCAGCCACAGAACACTTCTCCAAAGTTACCCTGTGTTGTGCAAACGCCACCATATTCATTTTGACACTTTTACAGTGTGAACACGTCACATGCTCAAAACCTGCTTATGATCAGTGTGCGGTATTGCTTTGGGCCACATGTATATCTATTTCTTTTTAACATGCTGCATATTCATCATTGTATATTTATATATCTAACAGCATTTCAGAGAACGATAGCTTTCAGTGCAAAGAACCCAAATACAGAGCAAAAAGTCACTAGCCAGGCTGTTGGATCTTAGCCTTGTTATGACAGTACATAAGTGCAAGATAAGCTTTTAACCACTTCAGTATTCAAAGTGAGTTTGGTTCATGACTATAAAGATAACACTCACCACCAACAATTTCCTTCTCTCAGTGTGCCAAAATGATAACTAATGACTGACTGACATGGCTGATGGTGATATTGATGTAATGTTTCCTTCCCAGTTTTATGTAGTAAGATGTTATACAGGAATAATTGAACAGAATCTTCCTTGCCCTGTTGTATCAAAGGGTCCCACCAAGTTTCATACGAAAACTAACAAAAACGTGTTTCATGTTATGGTATTAAAAAATGCAAATTCGTGGAAGAAGTTAATACAGAAGTGAATGCACAGTTTTCACTTGGTGTTTAAAATATCATTTGAGTCAGGAGATGCCAAGCTCACCCACCCGTCCAATGAGGGTTCCTAAAATAATATCATCATGTTCCAGGGCCCACTTGTCCTATTGGAGTTCAATAGAAGACATGAGTAGTTTTATAGTTACTGCTGGGCTGCCATGTTACAGAACTAAATCTACAGTGTTCACAAACAGAAATGATGAAGTACCTTAAGCACAGGCTTCTGCAGTACTATATCACACTTCCTGGTTATGTGTTGTTTTGAAGACAGTAGATGATGGATCAGTTGTGGGACACTACGGAAGCCTTCACCATCCAGACGGTACAGATTCTTCACATACATGGATAAACATTCACGAGGCCAAACACACACGAGGAAGCTTAACCATAAGAATGAATCAGGCCGGTCAAATAACTTCAGCTTGAAATTAGTTGCTGGGTTGTCAATCAAATTTCTTATCCTGTGGTCAGTCTAAACATCTGACTTCAAACTTCCAATCTTAATGGAGTGAGGAAACAGTAGGTTGCTTTAGACTTGTGTACTATTGAGCAGATTTACTTACATCTGTGTTCTGAATGAGGAAATGCTTGCAGGCTCCACCCCACTGCACAGAGAGCACGTAATCTTGCTTTTCTTGACTTTGTCTCACCAAAAAGTCACCGTCACTCTTCAGCAGCTGCTTGACTTCCAGCCTGGGAACAGCCCCGTGGTACCAGTCCTGGTCCATGAGGGGACGCTCGACAATCTCCACCGCGCTGAACACTGGAGGCACCTGAAGGCATGAAGAGAGGGGAGACCACAATCTTTAAAGCTAGTAATTAATGAACTGATAGGTGAGAGGTGGATTTTAGGGTGATGGAAAAGAGATAATATATATGGATACTTCAAAGAAGAGTCTATAACACTTCAAAGTCACACTGCGCCACCCTGCAGGGTAACATTGAGTTTGCGAGAGCAATTGCAAAGAGAGACGTTTGCACTTCTCGATTGGTGAATAATTTAGGTTTTGAAGTCACGACCATTCTGGACGTTAAAATATCATTCACGAAGATTATTTGTGGCACAAATGCTGTCATTATTATCATCCAGACAGATTAAATACTGAAGCGTTACTACACAGGGCCAATTTTTAGAGTTGCTAGGTCATGGCTCTTTGAGCAAACTCACCTGACGATAAAATGACTAAATGTAAACCAGCTGCCTGATGAGCAAATTAACTTTTAGGGTCAAGCGGAATTTTAAAAGTAGTAACTTGACCTATAAAGCTGACCTCATTAAATCCCATGGTGCCCTCAGGAGCATGGAGAGCCCAAAGAAGGATTATATGGCCAAGTAAGATTATGGTTCTGGCACTTCCACTTAAAAAATAAAACAAAAAAACAAAACAAATAAAACACATGCTGAATTGTTTGTTGTCTACTAGAAGCTTTCAGAGTAAAGTCAGCACTCTGGAGGCGTAAAGTGGAGAAGTGTGTGGGGGGGTTGAGGGGTGGCATGTCCTTCATCTGGAACAAGTCTTTCCTGTTCAAATTTCCTCCAGCAACACACTGACACAAAGATATGATGTACTGTATCATCCTATTGCAAAATTATGACAATAAGCCTCCTAACACAACCACTTTCTCCATCTATGGTAGCAATTTTTGTGCATTTATTGTAATATGTGTTCAACCATACCTCACTCTTGGGTTTAAACAGGCCACTCAGATTGTTTATGATTCCATCCATGCTAACTTTGACTTGACTGTGGTCCTGAAAAGAAGATGCAGTGCACAGAATGTTGTAAGAAAAAAAAACATAATTTTATTAGTGTATACAACTGCGCAGCATGCTGTCTTATTATAATGTAATTCTAAAGGTTCTCTTAAAAAAAACATTATTGTCATTACTGCTTGAATAATTTATGGAAAAGACTGGTTTCAGCAACACAAGGGTTCACGTCCTTTATATGAGTAACATTAGCACAATACGTTGTTACATGAGCAGCTCTTTTAGTAAAAATGTAAACGTCTTATCAGACAATTGCAGTGCAAGTCATTTGTTAACCTGCCTGCGCCTGTCATCTCAATCCTTTCAATAATCATGCAGTTACTCATCTTTTTTCCCTGCCACTCATATTTACCAATTCATTCATTTAGCAGCCATTATCCAACTATTCATCATTCCCCTATTCATCCTCAGTCCAAGTCATCCATAAAACTAAAGGCTACATTACATTATTATGATGATATTTATTTATATATTTTATTGTATTAAGACCGATGATAGATTAATCTTGAAGTTGCATTTCATTTTTAGCATTTATTCTTTTGGGCACTGAAATTAGGTGGAAAAAGTCAAAGGAAAAAACTTCAGAAAGTAATTTCAAAATGTACATAAGGGGGAACTCCGGTGATGTAATATTTTCAATACAATTTCATACATTGACAAGAGAAATTAAAGCATAAGAGGCAAAGGCATGAGGTGCTACACTTTTCATCATGCAAGTGCACCTTCATCGCACACACTTGTTTCATCCTCCACACCTTTTGCTCACGATGCAATGGTATCAAACCCAGGCTGAAATAAAATAATATCATGTTCAATCCATTGAGAAGCATCCAAACTGAACTGCATTTGTAAAATCGATGGAGTGCCCCTTTAAGTACGTAAGTAACATTATTTGTAATTCACTGACAGCCAGGCCCAAGACCAGCAGTCTAGCCACTGCAATGATTGCCAGAGAGGATAGCTGTTCTCTGCATGAGCTCTGCATCTCCAGCCTTTTGGCCTCCTTGAATATACCGACTTACTTTCCACCTCTCTTGACAAAATGAATGCGTTGACTGGGCACAAGATAAGGACCTTCTGTATGTGTGACACAACGTACATGACTTGCGTTGGATGACTGTGACAGCTTGTCTGTGTCCAGCTGCAGGGCCGGCGGAGGTTCTCTGGAGCTCAGCTGGTCTAACCTCTCCTTCAGAATCAATCTCTGAGCCTCCAGCTTAGCTCTCATGCCCTGAGACAGGGCGACCTGCTGCCGACACTCCTCCAGAGCATGTTTCTTACTGAACTGATAGACCCTGGACACACAAAATATACAGCAGAGGGAAGGCAAATTATATTTGTGTTGAACCATTTTAATTTAAGCATTCCATGGATCAATAAAACCACACAATTAGGCGGTCCAAGACATCACAGATGTCAATAAACCCTGTCTAGCATCAGCTAAGTCAACTCTGGTCCTGGATTTTGAGCATGTACCAACGAACCAACGAACCTACAAATGACCCAAGAGCCCAGCTTTAGAGATGAAACCAAACTTTGCAGGGACATGATTATGAATGAATACTAGGGTCAACACAGCAGGAACAACCGGCGCAATGATGGCTTAACTCATTAGGGGACCCAAGAAAACAGGTTTGCTGCTGACTCCCTGCTGACCACTAATTGCGCATTGTGCAAGTCACCTCTAAGTCCCCACGGTGCAAATAACCCAACCACGGCAGTTCCGTTACTTGCCCAAAGACCAATCAGTACTCCTGTGCTGGAATAGCAGGCCCAAAGCATTCTGTATGTCAGTCTGTGTTAACTGTATTATTTTTCCTCAATTAGAAGGACACCTAAAGAGCACAGAACCCTGCCAAAGCTCACAAAAGAACTTTGAACAGAATCTGCACTAAATTTGACTCAATAATACTTAATATTGAAACTACTACTAGTGATATTATCACTACAATAATGCCTGTATGTACAGTATACACTACCTGCCTACACAGACATATACAGTACATACATACATACATACATACATGTATATTTACAGTATGCTGCTATAAAGCTTTTTCTCCTTTTCTTTTCTTTTTAGTACATATTCTATCCCATTTTATGTTACGTTTTATTATCTTGTTGAAAAAAATGCAAGACAAATAAATGTCCTTATCCACTCAGTGAATCAGTATCTTATGTTACAAAACAAGGAAATACAACAACTAATGGGTCCTGCTATCAAATTGTCATATTAACTTCTGTTGCCAAGGTGAAAGAGTGAACTTTCAATCTCATCATGAGGTCAACACAGCCGAGACAAATGCTTGGAAAAATAGACATTTTGTAGATCAAGACGACTGGACCACCAGCAGAGGATGATACAGAATACTACATGCATTTTAAATCTGAATAAAAGAACGCAGCATGAAGTGGCAACTTTTGAAATGATCTCCAATGCTGCAGGAGGTCACTCTTGGTCAATAGTGTATATCACTGTTGATTTATTAAATGTTTCTTAAAAATCTCGACCAAAAGGCGCCCTAATCTCTCCTCCCCTCAGCATCACCATATATGTATCTCTTAAAAGAATATCAACTTTTAGCAAATTAAAAAATGGTTTCGTGCCATCCTCCAGAAGCTTCTCAACGACTCTTTCCCGGGACCAAACAGCCCTTAACACCTTTGGACTGTCTCATCAACCTAGACTAATGAGGGGGACAGAGCCCCATAACTTTGACCAGACTGCTATATTATAATTCATAAGGCCCTCGCTGCCTCCCAGGACAACACTGGGTATTAGTTTTTGAGCAGACTACCACCACAGTTAAACTTCACAAATTTGTCTTCACAGCAACCAAAAGTAGTATGATTTCATTCTGAGAAACCTTCCCTCTGGCCTGCGTTGCTGCTCTGCTAACCTCTGGCCTTTCTTGACACCTTCCCTCTCCGCCTCCAGCTCCAGCTCCAGCTGCTCCACTGATACCTGCTGGGAGCCCAGAGCTCGAGCCAGATCCAGCAGCTCCTCCTCCACTGATGTCAGCCTGGAAGATGGAGATGCAGTGTGAAGAAGTAATTGATGTAATCAACAGAAAATAGGGAGAAGTAGTTGACAAATTAAAAGAAAAGAAAATGGAGTCTAGTCATCTGCGTGAGACGTTATTGTTTGTTCTCACCCGTGCTGGATCGCCTCCAGTGTTAAGTCATTCAGTTCAACCTTTCCAGGATTCAACATTTCAGTGTCCTCCAGAAGACAACAATCAAATTCTGCACAGGCAGGAATCTCCCCCACAGACCTAGCGCACGCACACACGCGCACACACACGCACGCACGCACACACACACACACACACACACACACACACACACACAAACACACACACACAAGCACACACATGCACAACTCCCGTGATTATTGCTCAGCCATTTTCATGATCCACCTGAGGTAAAAGATTTGTCTGTTTCTACCTGTTCTGGTGGATGAAGCTGTCATATTCTGTATTAGGATCGATGGACGTTATAGCAGAAGACATCTCTTTGTGGATTTGAACCACCTCATGGTGGAGCAGACTGGAAATGTCGAAATACTCCTGCAGGATCTCCTTTCTAGCCCAGATGGGAAATTAGAAAAGATTTATTGATGTTGGTGGGTTCAGAGAGTTCAGCAGAAGCCAAAGCTGGCTAACTCCAGCTCAGAAAACATATGTAACATTCACAAACTTGCTATTAGGCTTCGGCTTTCAAAATTAGTTCTTTATGGACAAATCACCTCCACAAATTGCTATATCTTAAAAATAAACACATGAACGTATATGAGCACTGTAAAGAAACTTTATAGAGAAAGAGTCACACATGCACAGATGCAGGCATGACCACGTCCGTCAGTGTGTTTGACCTTACAGAATGAGAACCATCTCCTGTTGCAGTGTCTGCAGCGCGCTGAGCAGGGCAGGCTGGAACTGACTGTAGTGCTGCTGATGGTAAACTTGAGCTGCTCGTACAGACAGAACGTACTCATTGTGCAGCACGTGGAGTTTCGCCGAAGCTTTTACGTAACGCTCTTTTGTCTTCTCACGCTCCTTATCTGTAATCAGACATAGAGTACAGGAAGATAGATGATGACACATATGACACATTATGTCATGATGAAGAAAATTTAAGATCAACGCCAAGCATGACAAACCTCCATTGTCCCGACTGCGATGCCCATAAAATTAAGAAGTCACAGAGAAGTCAAAACACTCAGTAAGTGTCTGCGATGAATAGAAACTTTGTTCGCTGTTTTTCCAAAGTGCTTCCGAGCCCTTATATCTTTATGGCTCATATCTGTTTTTTTTCCATTGCTGGTGTTTAGCATTGCCCCTTACATGAAGAGATTTCTCTCGATTCTCTAAATCAAGTCAAGCCAGTTTTATTTGTAAATCCCAGGAGCACAACTCACATCGCCTGAGTGAGATTTGCAGTCTGTGCACTGAGCGATACACTCAATTTGAATAAGGAAAAAATGAAAAAACAAAAAACAAAAACTGAGATGCTGCAGCTTCTTCAGTCAGAGAATGAGCAAAGGGCAGAGCCACTGTGTAAAAACAAATTTAAAGCATTAATTGATATTTAATAATTGGCTTTGGACTTGACTTGACTGTGTTGTTGGTGCACTGTTCATTGTGTGCAACAAGTATAATTAATGAGTGCTCTTTTTCTCTTCTGTTAGAAATAGAGTTAGCATAGACTTGATACCATGCCGTTGTTGAACACCGTTATTACCCTCTGTAACTTCGGTTAATCTGATGCATCACACGACTGGTAAACTATTCATATTGGTTTAAGGTGGCTGTGGCTAATGTATTCCTAGATAAAGGATATTTCATTGCCTTTGTTTTGACAAAGTATTTTGCAATAGAACGCTATTTTCTCTATAATGTTCAAAGCTTTTTGTTTGCTCTCATTAAATATACTGTATGCCTTGCATCTGTGTCAGAACCACACCCACCCTCACCTTTAGGATGTAGCAATAGTGGTGATTGAAGTCAAAGTGACTGACATAGCCACTGTGGGAAGATTACATGTCTTTGAATTGTATTTTAACTGAATAAAGAATGAATATAGATTGAAAGCCATTTGCAAACAATTGCCTCATGTTTTTATTCACATTTTGCAGAGTCCCAACTTTTTGAGAATCAGGGTTTGTAATAATGTTTCATTTTGCAGTTTTACTGCACTTTACGCTTGCTGTCGTTGCATTCTGAATGCACTGGCAGGAAGAGCCAGGCTGTGCCGTGTGAAAGTGAGAGGCGAGTGATAACAGAAGGACCCACCTTTGTTGGCCTCCCGGAACTTCCTCTTAGCCTGAGATGCATCTCTCACTGCCTGCCGATAGTTGCTCTTCAGCCTCTCAAGCTCAGTATGGGTCACCTGCAGAATCACACAAATACACAACAGCATTTTTCATAGCAAACACACACACACACACTCACACACACACACACACACACACACACACACACTGTGTGTGTGTGTGTGATATGTGTTATTCAGAGGAATCGTTCGTAGGGCTAAGAGCAGTCAAAGTGTGTGAAAGTGTTTTATGACACCGGATGTGGACAGCAGACAGCAGTTCTTTTGGTCTACTGAGGAACATGAAACATGAGAAGTACCGTATGAGGAAATGATCTGATCTTTTTTTTTTTTTTTTGATGCTGGTGGTGACAGTATTTCAAATTGCCACCTGTTAACATCTCAGACACTCTTCAGTTGCAATTATAATTGTAATACATGGATCAGTGAAACTGAACACATCGTTTGCCTTATGTACTTGACTAATGAAACACAGCACCGGTTTGAGATGGCGTCGTCTTTCCAGTCTGTTGGACCTCATTTCATTGGACTGCTGTCTGCGTATGAAGCTGCCACTGCAGCACTCATCTGCATTTCAAAATAAAACACTCGAGAAAAACCAACAAATTGATTTCAGAGCAGCAGCCTCTGCTCTCCCATGAGAATCATGAAATACACATTTCTCTTTCCAACATATGATGCTATAATTCAAATGTCAGCGCATCAACATAAAGACATGCCATCAAAGTTTTTGTTTGTTTGTTTGTTTTAACTAAAAAACAAGTCTTAAAGTCTAGATGTTAAGATTTTAATTGGGTCCTGTTGTGCGTGCGTGCGTGCGTGCGTGCGCGTGTGCGTGTGCGTGTGTGTGTGTGTCGCTCTCAGACCTTGTGAAGCTCCTGTTTGAGCAGGCTCCACTGCTCTGTGTAGGTTTTGCAGAGCTGCTGTTTGTCTCTAATGAGCAGCGTCAGTTTGCTGATGGGGCCATTGAGCAGATCCTCGGAGCTCTTTCTCATCACCTGACTGAGGACGTCCGTCTGAGACACCAGCACTCCCCAGGACTGACACACATGGGCAAAGGTCAGCGAAAAAGGAGGAATACACATCTTAGCCAGGTAATCTTCTGTAAACTTCCAGGAAAAAGTCATGCATTTAATAAACAGTAACACCCCCTTTTTTCCCCTCAATATTTGTAAATTTAAATAAAAGAAGCCGCCCTATTTTGGTCCAACTTGTGAATTTAATGACAATTTCCAATAAAAATGCAACCATTTTCATCAAGTTTAACTAAATTTGGTGTATTTGGATGACTCTGGGCCGTGAGCAAACAGGTTAATTGATTAAACTTACCCAAAGTCTCCATAGTTGTCATTTAATCTATTATTTACAATACATAGGGTTCTTTTTTTCCCCAGGCAGGTTAGTGCCAATTTCAAATTTTTTTTTTTTTTTTTTTGCTGAATCCACAAGTTGAATCCGCAAAGATGTTCCTCAAAATGACTACATATAAATACACAAGACATAACACATAATTCTGTCAGATAAAACTATATTAGAAAGATGGCGACATGGCGACAAAATGAGATAGTTTTGTTGAAACCAAAATGACATATTTCTTTTTTCAAAAATGAAACCTGACTTTTCCTCTGCAAACTCCTGTAAAATCAATTGCATTGACTGTTGTGTTCAGTTAAGTGGCGTTCTCATCCTCTGCTGGGATGGCTGCTGGGTGAGGTCTCACCTTGTTGAGCTGGCTGATGTAGCCGGGTCCAGCACCAGGCTGGGGCCGATCCAGCTTCTCCACCATGATAGCCATGTGATGCAGCTGCACTGAAAACTCCCTCTCACTCTTGGCTCGCTGGCCCATCCACTTCTTCATGACCTCCATCAGGTGAAGCTCTGAGTCCAGCAGCTGCAGCACAGCTGTGTGAGCCTGCGGGCACCAAAGATCCTCTCCAAAGCCCATCACTGACCATGTGAGCGATCCTCTCAGCCAAGCCTTTACTGTCAGCAGTTAATCGCTGATCTCTGTTCTCATAAGTGGGGAAGAAACAGCAGCGGGCTGTGCAACAGTTGTAATGACCAAGGCAAGTTACTTCTCTGTGGCCAGAGAGGTTTCACTTCCTCCTGTAAATGTAGAGCTTCATGTGATACAGCACTTCCTCATGTTGTGTTTGGATCTAGTTATCTTTGCCTTTGCTTTCACTATGTAGCTCAATAACTACCAAAAAATGGTAAGGTTATGTCTTCACCTGAAAACCCCGCGATTGTTAATGTGTACATTATCCGAAATGCAGCAGGGCTAATCAAGGAATACAGAAAACTACGGATGGCAACAACACCTCAGCTAATAGATGCTGCCGGAGACCACTGAGCTTAAACATGCACTTGATCTCGCAGCCACAGAACCATCATGCTATTTCCAGTGGTGGGTTGTAAGAGCGCACCTAAGCCAGTATATCAGCACATTGCTGTTGCTCTTATGGACTTTAGATATATTTCAACAATGTCCCCGCGACATCCAGTCACTTTAAGATTCTCTAAAAGCATTTACTTGACAATTAAAACACATAGCGACCTCGTAAAATATGAAATAATGGTTGAAAAGTACACAAAATGTGCAAGACATTGTAGTACATCCATACTTTTGATCCTTGAAATGCAGTTGAATGTAATATTGCTTTTCCTCAAAGCATTCATATTTCATTACACTGACTCTTTGTGTTTGACTCCACAAAAATATTACATGTACTGATAGCACCCTCATTATCTCCAATCACTCCTCTTTCATCTGTGAGGGCTCTACACTCAATGCCAACAAGATGGTAGGTGGCCACGCTTATTCAGGAGTACACTCGAAATATCAGCTTTTTGACTTGATTGAGCTATTTAAGTATCATATTCAAGTTTACATTCAACTTTTGAACATTCATCAAGTTTTATGTTCATTTTGTGTTTTACAAGGTGGCCGTTTTTTTTTTTCTCCACTCGAGGTGACTGTGCATGATGTGTATCACTATTTATTTCACTTTTTGCAAATTAAGTATCTTGATTTGGACTTTAACCCTTATTTCAAGTTGATCTCACTTTTATACACATTTTGCTAAGGTGGCTTACCTCTGCTGTGATGTTTGACAAGCGTACTTGAGTCTTTCTGCATTATTGAATTGCTGTTGTTTAAGAATACTTTGTACTGCACTGAAATGTCTTTTCTCATTTACATAATATCACGAGGTGTTTCGAAGATCTGGCAAAAAAAATTCCAGAAAGACACCTTAGCTCCATCTAAGCAGCCGCAGGTTTACAACTGCATCTCTTGCTGTTGCAGCCATGCCTCCTCACCCCATTAACCTTGAGGTACAATCAAAGAGCTGAGTTCACTCTCTCCATCAAGCTGTTGCTTTTTTTTTTTTTCAGTAAAATATGTTGCTTGTGAGCAGTTCATAAAAGAACTACTGATTGTGTTTGTTGCATAAAAACGATGTTTATCTTTTTCAGCAGAGGACGGTCTCATTTCATTACCTGGATTTATGGCTTTTGGTGTTGGATGCCACCTCTCTTCTGCACACTCAGACTTGATTAAACCATCAGTACATCAGAAACACTCTATGCAGGCTGAAGATAGTTACAAATACAAAAAGAGTGGTGTGGTAGGAGTAAGAGCAGAGGAAGTGTCTGCATTTGTGTTTAGAGATTATGTGGCTTCTTTTAGCAAATAGTTGAAGGACAAATGTCAGTTTGAGGGAATGTTTTATCAGCTGACTAAACTTATGCTGATATGTTAATGTAAATCGAAGCTATTTTACAAACCTGTAGTCCTCAGACTTCAGCCTCCCTTCATCTCTTTAACTGAGGTAATTTTAAGCGATTAACACACAGTCAAATTTGCATAGATCTTTATTTTTAGTAGAATCTATAATTGACATCAATTAAATAAAAGGAGAAAACAAGAGCAAAAAAAAAAAATCTTTAAATTACAAGAAAATTACACTGCACCATTCATATAGTACAAAAATAGGCCTTATTTTAGAGTAATATCCCATGTAAGATCATGTAAGTCATTCTTGTACATTATTCATAGGTCACAAATCTGTAAGGTACTGTGTGCAGCCACAGGCCTGGAGCCTCATGAGGAGCCAGGAGGTGGTCAACAGAGTTGTCTGAGGCTCTCAGCTAACCGCCTCGCCCCCCCATCACTATACTGTATGTTTCATCTCTACCTAAACAACCTTGTGCACACAAGGACGCGCACAGATCAGATTCAGCCCTTAAGTTAATGGAGATGGGATACATTCTACCTCCTCCCTCCACAGCTGCTGAACATACAGGATGCTGCCGCATGTCTTAAAGGCAGAAATGATAGAAATGATGGACAAAACACTGAAACTCATGAAAGGGTCGATGGATTGTGAAAACCTGAAAGCAAAACATTGTAACACGAGACACATGACATTAAAATGATTGTCTTTGGTTTGGCCAAAGATATTGCTCCTATTACTTCATCTCCGATCACTTCAGACTACATCCTAAGGCAGGACTGAGGCAACATCAAGCTCCACTTGATAAGAAATCAGTGGTATAAAGAAAAGCCTCCATCCCGCCCATTAGAATTTTCATTTCTTCATAATCAGAGGAGACATTTGCAATGAGCAGATTTTTTTTCTTTTTTTTTTAACATTCTCATTAGTTTCTACATTAAAAGGCTTCACACTTCAGTGCCAGTAAAGCGGCAGCCTTTTAATAATGAGGTGCTTTCTGGCTCAATTAGAGAACCTCTGCTTTTATTATTATATAGTTTCCATCAGTCTTTCAAAGATTCCAGTGAATTGGCGGCAAATGATTTTCAGCAGCTCCATGTGCTTAATGTTGCCTGCATTCAGGAATTTTTCTAGAAGTTAAAAGCACAGAGCTCAGTGTTCTAGCTGTAGTGAGTACATCAAGCTAAGATGAATAAATCATTTTGTGTGTTCACTTGAAGAGCCGCATAACTGCTCACATCTATCCAGGATTTTAGGAGATCCATCTTTCAATAATCAAGTCAAGTAATAATCAGACTGAGCATCAATTAGTTATCACTACCTCATCTCTACTTTAACTTGGTTGTCTCTCAGAAGCAAACTCCAGCATTTTCAGTGCATTGCTGCATTTAAACACTATGCACGAAGCAGGGAAGTCATTAAGATTTGTTTTTTTTCTAATGAAACTGTGGTTGTTACATTTTTAAATTAGCAACCATCCCTAAACTGCTGCTAAACAAAACCAAAATGGCAGTAGGCAATAATGTACATCCCACAAAGCTCTGCAGCACACGCTCATTACGATGCAGCCGCATTAGCTTCGTTCCTGTTGAGAGCATCTCTCTGCATCCGCAATCTTCATGGTCGCCAACCAGTTTAGTTGTTTCTAACTGAAATAGCCAAATGTTTCAAAGCTTCACTTGCTATATGAGATTAACCAAGCTTCCTGGACCAGTGCTCAGTCAGGGAGCACATACAATCATCTTTTTTACTTTGTTATTCTTTGCCTTTAAACATACTTATAAGGTTCATCTTTTATAGATAAGCAGATGACCTCTTAGCATGTTTTTGCAACTTAAATATTTGTTTCTTCTTGTTTCTGGGTAAAGTTGTTCTCATGAAATCTAATTTTTGGGTGCTCATACACCCTATCGCCCTCTGAACAAGGAAACTGTTTGATTGTCAGTGACAGAATCTTAAGAGCAAAAACC